>CAUYON010031101.1:0-31314 GCA_963573935.1 Arctocebus calabarensis
GCTATTTTTAGGGATGGAGTTGCTTAGGATGGTCTCGAATTCCGGAGCTCAAGCAATCCACCCGCCTCAGCCTCCCAGAGTGCTAGGATTACAGGTATAAGCCACCACATCCAGCTCCTTTTGGAAACCACTTTACACCACTGCTGGTGATGTGGGGATGTGTGTTCCACCTCCCCAGCTGGCATTATGAAATACAAGAGCATTTTTACTTTTGTTAATTTAATAGGAGAAAGAACATTTCATTTTAATTGCATTTAATTGCCTTTTTTTTTTCTTGAGACAGAGCCTCAAGCTGTCACCCTGGATAGAGTGCTATGGCATCACAGCTCACAGCAACCTCCAATTCCTGGGCTCAAGCAAGTCTCCTGTCTCCACCTACCAAGTAGCTGGGACTACAGGCGCCCGCCACAACACCTGGCCATTTTTGGTTGCAGCTGTCATTGTTGTTTGGCGGCCTAGGCTGGATTTGAACCCACCAGCTCAGGTGTACGTGGCTGGCACCTTAGCCCATTGAGCCACAGGCGCTGAGCCTGCATTTATTTGCTTTTTAAGGAGGATAAACATTTTCTAGTAAGCTTCTAATTTTTATAGCTGTATATCTAATGCCTTCCATCATGGTACACTAAGGTGTGCCCTAAGGATGTATGTGCATATTTATGTGAAAATATACATATCTTTGTTAATCCAGATGAAACTTATTAATTAAAAACCAGCCTTTTGATTATCTTTTTCTTTTTTTTTTGTAGTTTTGGCCAGGGCTTGAACTCAACACCCTCAGTATATGGGGCTGGTACCCCACTCCTTGAGCCACAGGCACCTCCTCCCCCCACCTTTTTTTTTTTGAGATAAGGTTTCACTCTGTCACCCAGGAATATAGTGACCTGATCATATCTCAGTACGTCCTCAAACTCCTGGGTTTAAGTGATCCTCCTGAATAGCTGAGACTATAGGTACCCACTGCCATGTCTGGCTAATTTTTCTGGTTTTTGTAGAGACAGGGTCTCACTCTTGCTCAAGCTGTTCTCAAATTCCTGGCCTTAAGTGATCCTCCCATCTCAACTTTCCAAAGTGCTAGGATATGGTTTCTGCTGAAAACTACTTTCCTTCTAGAAGTCTGGAGTTTTGATACTTGTTGGGCAGAGGTTGCCTAGGTGACCACCTCCCAGTAAAAACCCTGAACACTATGTCTCTAATGAGCTTCCAGGGCACACAGCATTTCACATTTGTAATCATGTGATCTAAGACATCCTGTGTGACTCCCCTGGTAGAGGGCTCTTGGGAGCTTGAACTTGTTTTCCTCCAAACTTTACTGCCATGTGCCCTTTCCCTTTGCTGATTCTGCTTTGTGTCTTTGTGCTGTGATACATCATACCTGTGCATACCACTTATGCTGATGTGAGTCTTTCTAAAGTCACTCAATCTTGGGGTGTGGTCTTAGGGATTCCTGACATATATCACCATGACTAATGAATATAATCTGAAGGTTCTGTATGTATGATAAATTTTAATAAGAATTTTTAAGTTAGCTGCCATGAAAGGATTCCTTAAAGTGACTATATTTAGATTTTTCTCCAGCATGGATACTGTGACGTACTTTAAGGGATGAACTAGACTAAGCCCTAGACTAAGGGCTTTCAGAAATTCCTTACACTCATAGGGTGTCTTGACGTGGTGGATCTGCTACTGCTTTCAGAGCAATATCTAAAAGTGCCCCCACAATCCCTTACAGGGATTCCCCCCAGTGTGAGTATCTCTGATGGAGGCTGACGGAAGAGCTATAGCTGAAAGTCTTACCACAGTCACTGCATTTGTAGGGTTTCTCTCCCATGTTGACTTTCTGATATTCCACAAGAGACAACCTGTACTGGAAGGGTTTTCTACAGTGAGGACACTCACGAGGCTATTTGCACGTATGAATTCCCCGATGGAAAGTAAAGGATGAGGCCCAGGTGAAGGCCTTTCCACACTCACTGCATTCATAAAGTTTCTCCCCAGTGTAGATCCTTTGGTGTTGACTAAAGAATGACTGGTTGCTAGCAGACTTCCCATACTCATTACACCAACATGGTTTCTTGCCAGTATGAATTCTCTGATAGGAGATGAGGTCTGAGCATTTGCTGAAGGATTTCTTGCATACATCACAGAGAAAAGATCTCTCACTATAGATGATCTGGTGTTGCCTGAAGGACAAGCTCCACCTAAAGGCTTTGGCACAGTCCTCACACCTGTATGGTCTCTCTCAAGAATGAATACTCTGGGCGGTTCCTGTGGCTCAGTGAGTAGGGTGCTGAACCTGTATACCGAGAGTGGCAGGTTTGAACCTGGCCCCAGCCAAACTGCAACAAAAAAATAGCCAGGTGTTGTGGCGGCCACCTGTAGTCCCAGCTACTTGGGAGGCTGAAGCAAGAGAATCACCTATGCCCAAGAGCTGGAGGTTGCTGTGAGCTGTGACGCCATGGCACTCTACTGAGGGCAACAAAGTGAGACTCTGTCTCTTGAAAAAAAAAAGAGGGCAACAAAGTGAGACTCTGTCTCTTGAAAAAAAAAAGAATGAATACTCTGACGCTGAATAAGATTCTTCCTTCTTCTGAAGGCCTTCCCACACTCAGAGAATGTACAGGGTCTCTCCCCTGTGTAGATTTGCTGGTGCTTAGTAAAGAAGAATTTGGACCTGAGGGCCCTCTCTTCTTTAGGACATCTGTAGCCTTTTTTTGTAAAGCAGCTCCAAGATTTCACTGAGAATGGTGTTTCTAAGCACCTTTTGCCTCTGTGGGTCTTTATGAAGTTTAAGTCTCAAGATCATTCCCGTTGGGCCCTAATTTTAGGGGGTAACTCTTAAGAGATGTTTTGCTTTGAAGGTGTTCTGTACTGGTGTCTTAGTCTGAGAGACAATTTTCAAAAATGCAAATTCTTTTAAGATATGATATAAGACACTGATAATGAAGAGGCTTCTCAATTAGATGGTTAGTCTTTTTTTTTTTTAAATCTACTAAATCTTGTCTTTATTCAGATCAAGCAGGCTTACCTATCTCACAAATCTTAAGTGTAATGAATATTTTTTTTTTATTAAATCATAGCTGTGTACATTAATGCAATCATGGGGTACAATGTGCTGGTTTCACATACAATCTGAAATACTTTCATCAAACTGTTTAACATAGCCTTAATGGCATTTGCTTAGTTATTATGCTAAGACATTTATATTCTGCATTTAGTAAGTTTCACCTGTACCCTTCTAAGATGCACCATAGGTGTGGTCCCACCAATTACTCTTCCTCCACTCATCCTCCTTCCTCCCCTCCCCTCCCTTGCCCCATCCCCATATTATTGTGTTATAATTGGGTTATAGCCTTCATATGAAAGCTATAGATTAGTTTCATAATAGGGCTGAGTACATTGGATACTTTTTCTTCTATTCTTGAGATACTTTACTAAGAAGAATATGTTCCGAAGCTCCATAGATGGTTAGTCTTATGTGTCATGTTGGTTGGGCTCTAGTGCCCAGTGATTCAAAGAAACACGAAACCAGGTGGTTTGGAGAAGGTATTCAGTAGGTGGTTTACATCAACAACCAAATGATGCTAAATAAAGAAGATTATCCTTAATAATATGCATGGGTATCATCCAATCAGTCAAAAGAATTAAGAGCAAACACCAAGGTTTCCCAGAGAGGAAGAAATTCTACCTCAAGAATGCAGAGTCAACTCCTGCCTGAATTTCCAGCCTGCTAGCCAACGACATATCCTAAACTTTCCAGTCCCCACAACTGTTTGAGCCATTTCTTAAAATAAATCTGATCATATATAAAGCGTATTTGTTGTGTTCTCTGAAGAACCTTAACTGATAAACCCCTCCATAGTGGGGATAGACATGAGGGTACAGGCTGGGAAAGGGAAAGGCATGCAGAGATTATAAGATTCTGGGAATAAGGATTGGCCCACAGAGGAGAAAAACATGGAGGATGACTCCAGTTTACCTTAAAGGATGAGAACTTGATGAAGGCAGACAGGAAAATGAGTTAAATGAGTAAATTAGAATATAGGGCCCAGGAAGTTTATGGGCCATATGTGCCAAGATGGGCCCTCACTACTTCTCAGCTGGGTTTCAGGAGCTGCATGAATGTTCAACTTTTGACAGTGAGTCATGAAACCAGTTTGAAATCAGTTTCTCCACCTTGACACTTCTGATATTTGGAGCAAAGTAGTCTTTTCTTGTGGGGGGCTGTCTTTGCATTGTAGGACGCTGAGCAGCATCTCAGGCTTTTACTCAATAGATGCCAATAGCAATCCTTTCATCTGTGACAATCCAAAATGTCTCCAGATATTGCAACATGTTCCCTAAGGGATAGTCTCTCCCAGTTGAGACCATTGAGTAAGTTGTGATGTAATTTTTTTTAGAAATGAAATAGAATGGATTTGAATGGAAAAATATCAGAGTGCACTGCATGTAATGAGGATAAGTATTGTTTTGTAAAAATTTAATTCAGTTCTTTGAAACATGTATTTACTACATGTAGTGGGCTGGGAAGTAAAACGGACTTTTTACCATGGCTTGTGATAGAAATAACTTTAAAGAACTCTGACATAAGAGCAGTCCACTCTATCACAGAGATGGAAACAGAATGAGACAAATAGCAGAGAAAGAAACAAGACAAAGTCGAGCAGAGATGTCCACAGTGTGCTCTTTGTGGGCACCCCTTTTCCCCTCCCTCTACTGCCAGTCACACAGTGACGTACCACAAATGTTCAGAAGGTGTCAGCTACCAATAATTGGCAACTCAGGTTTGGCCAAAAGAAAAGTTCCATCCCCTGGCCTCAGTGACTGGCTCAGAGAAAGATCTGAGACATATGTTAGAACTGAGAGAAGCTTCCACCCTGCAGGGGCTGCTGGCTAAAAGCATCCTCAACTAGCTTGGGAGGAAAGCCAAGAAACAGGGCAAGAGCCTGCGAGAATGAGGACTAAGACCAGAAAGTATCACTTGAGCTCCTGGATCCACCCAAGGCTGAAATCCCAGTTACCTGGTAACTTATTATTTACATCCAGCTAGGTAGAAGCTTGAGGGGAAGAGGGTCAAAAGGCCATGGATGGGGATGAAGGGTGCATCCCACCTCAGGAAAGTGCTAATATTCCTGATACCTCTTGGCTTTTACACAGTGAGGTGGTATCTTAAGTGGGCAGGAGAAATCACTGCCTTTACCTAGTAAGACAAGATTCCTATAGTTCTCCAGCATGATGTCCCAATACATGGCCTCCTAGCTAGAACTCAGTTGCCCCCACTCTTTCCACGACCCAGAATGTGATCAGTTTCTGAAGTTCATGGCATGACTAGCCCCTCAAGTGGCTTTGTGGAAAGGTGGTGTGGGTTGGGGAAGGAGTAAAAAAGAAAACAGAACAAGTGGCGCCTGTGGCTCAAAGGAGTAGGGCGCCGGCCCCATATGCCGGAGGTGGCAGGTTCAAACCCGGCCCCAGCCAGAAACTGCAAAAAGAAAAGAAAGAAAAGAAAAGAAAACAGAAGGTCAGGGTAGGTTCAGGATTAACATAAGCATGGGCTAGGCTGCACATAGTGGTCCAAGAGTTAGAAGAGCTCATAACCCCATAGAATCTTGTCTCTGTACCACCCCCACGGGATTCTAACAGAAAAATAGATGATGCATTCAATCTGACCAATATTTATACCAGGCACCTTTCTAGGCATTTGGAGATACAAAAACCTCTGCCCTTTGAAGTCCATGTTCTAGTAGAAGAGTGATAACAAGCAAATTAATATGTAATATGTAAAACATAGCATATTAGGTGGTGCTAAGGGCTACAGGGAATGAAGAATGTGGAAGGCAGACTAAATGCTAAATACCACTAAGTTACAATGGAATACACACCTCATGGGTGTTTGGTAATAACTCAATGATTTAATATAAGTGAAGCACTTAGGACTGTTAGCACGGGGTGGTGCACACAGGAAATGCTCAAAAAACGTCACCCTTGTGGTGGGTATTTTTTTAGGGGGTAGGACCCTTGAGAAGAGTGCTGAAGCGTTGTAACTCACAGCAACCTCGAACTCTTGGGTTTAAGCAAGTCCCTTGCCTCAGCCTCCAAGTAGCTGAGACTACAGGCACCCGCCACAACACGCGGCTATTTTTTTGTTGTAATGGTCATTGTTGTTTGGCAGGCCCGGCCTGGGTTCAAACCTACCAGCTCTGATGTTATGTGGCTGGCGATCTAGCCGCTGAGCTACAGGCGCCATCTTGTGGTAGTTTTAAATATAGCCACAAATTCTTTGATACTTTCAAGAGATGGAGTCCAATCCCCCTCTTTTAAGTGTAAGTTACACTTATTAATTCACTTCTAACAAACAAAATAAGGTGAAATGATAGTGTGTGACTTCAAAACTAGGTTGTTACGGAGGCATTGTGCCTTCCTCCTTGTTCTCTATTAAATCCCTTCCTTTGGGGGAAGTCAGCTGGCACATAAAGGAGGATGCTCAAGCAGCTCTCTAGAGAGGCCACTTGGGAGGAACTAAGGTCTTCTCCCACTACCCATGGTGTCAGCCACCACAGAGTATATCTTCCAGACCCAGTCAAGCCTTCAGATGACTGCAGCATTGTGAGAGACCCTAAGTTAGAACCAGCTAACTGGTGTGACCCTGGAAATGTTCTGTGACCTCTCTTTGAGCGTGTTTCCTCATTTGAAAAATGAAGATAAGAACTGAGTCCATCTGTATAAGTGCTGAATGTAACACTAGTTAATGCGACAGATGGTGTTAAAGGCCTCCATTCTTCATGTCCCTGTATCCATGGCCTTGGCTGTGTATCTCTGCCGTGACCTCACACTCTGGGCATAGTGTTTCCCCACCTCTAGAGTCTGGGTTTGGACGCATGACTTGTGTTGGCCAACAGAATGAGATGGAAGTGAGAAGCATTACAACACTAGTTAATTACCAAGGAAACTAAAGTATAGAGAGATTAGGCAACCTGTCTTAGGTCACACAGCTAAGAAGAGCAGAGGTAGAATTAGAACCCACCTGTTCATTCCACAAGAACTGACAGAAAGCCTAGCGGATACCTGGAACAGTTCTAGGCACTGGAGATACAACCCTGAAGAAAACAGATAGGAAAAATCCTTGCCCTCTCAGCACTAGTTTCTAGTGAGTACAGAGTATAGACTGCATGCTCTTAACTATTCTGCCTGCAGCCTCCAGTTCACACTGGCCATGGGCCTGTCAGCTACACAGTCCCACACACACTCTTAGGGATCAGTGAAATCCTAAATGCAGCAAAACACCTGTACTAACAAAAACCTTGATCCCAAATGATGGTCACACATTTCCATAACATCACATAGATACAAACATCAACAGACACACGACCAGGCACTGTCAATACTTGACAGATGACACCCAGTGTTACATGGCATGCAGGTACCTGTCACTCTGACAAAATTACACACAAACACCCCTTGGGAGACAACTTCAAACACATACTAAATCCTGTACATAAACCCTCACATCGAGTTTCCCCCTAGGCGACATCCCCCTTTGTAGGTAGAAGAGCACACATATTCACACACATACACAGGCCTTTCATTCACAAACAAAATCCTAAAATTTAAGACAAATGGGACAGTGACACAGTTACAGACACACCTGCAGATGAACACACATTAATACACAGACTCACCTACAGAGTTTAGAAACAATGGTACAACTCACTTCTCACACCACCCATTTCATTGTTAGCCTCACACACACATATAACATGCATGAAATGAGACACAAAATCACAACCATACATAAACTAAATGACACACACACTACATACCCTCACACCACATGAGTTTCTGCTCAATCACAGAGACACTCAAACAGTCAGATAATCACATATCAAAGTCCCTATCAGACAGTCACACAGGGACACACAAAATCAAAAACTACGCACTTTCATCACACACTAATTTCCACTCACTCATGGACACGCGAAATCACACCAGGAGGATACCCAAACATGCTCAACATCACATTCATAATCTCATGAATTAAATCATTCATATTCCCACTTAAGTTACACTGACACATAAGTTGCACTAACACAATCACACACTGATAGCAAAATACCACACTCATCCAATACCATTACCGAGCCCCACAAGTCACGTTCATGACCTACAAGTCTCAGGAGCCACTCCAGCTTGCTGCCTCTCGCACGGGCGGCCCACTCACACCTCCTCGTTTACCCCCTCCCCCCAACACACCCTCTCTTTAGCTAACCTCACACCCACCTGCACACTTGCTGGAACATTCCCACGATTCCCACTTAACTCTCACCTGCACGGCCTCACACCGTCCCTTGTACAACCAGCCGCGAACACTGTCACACGTGTTTGCTCACACACACTCGCCCCCACACCTGCTCACTAATACAGTCACGCGCTTGCCTGTACACACACACACGCGCAGGTACACCACACTGCCATTCCCTACTGGCCTGACCAGCGACGCACGCATTTTCGCGCTGGAAAGGAAGCGGAAATGCGCTCGAGGCGCATGGGCGCCAGGCACTCTGGTCGTTGTAGTCCGGCCACAGATGCGCAGACGCACCACCTTCGGGAGCCCGGACCCGCCCTCCGGGAATTAACACCCTTGCCCAAGGCGCTGCGGAATTACACGTTGGGGTGTCGGAGGGGGGGGGGCTTGGAATAGTGATTAGGCCTCTGAAAGCAAGACCGCAAGGTCTGTGGAAGGATTGGGGCGAGGGGGGAAGCCCTTAGAGAGCGGCTATAAAGGGTCTTTTCAAAGAACTTGGAGTGAAACTCGGGGGAGAAGAGGCTGCCCCACCGCGCCTTGCGGAGGGGTGAACCTGACTGGGGAGGAGCGAGGGCGGAGACTCGGGGCCATTGGTAGTGAGGCCGCAGAGCCAGGTATGAAAGACGCGGAGGGAATACGCTTGAGGGGCCGACAGAGCTCGGCGGTTGAAGGCCCTGCAGGGCCGTGTTGGAGTCTTTTTCATTGATGGGGGTATTATGGTTTAATTGACCTGTGACTTCAATCACAGGGGAGAAGGCAAGTCTGGGGCAATTAAATGAGAACGGGGTGGCTCCTGCTTGTAATCCCAGCACTCTGGGAGGCCAAGTCTGGAGGATCCCTGGAGATTTTGAGACCCGCTTGGACAACGTGGCAAGATCCCATTTCTACTAAAAACAGAAAAACTAGCCAGGCGTGGTGGTGCGCACCTGCAGTCCCAGCTACTGGGGAGGCTGAGTCAAAGTGTTTGAGCTCAGGAGTTTGAGGTTGATGTGAGCTAGGCTGAGGCCCCTGAGCTCTAGCCAGGTGATAGAATGAGACTCTGTCTCAAAAAAAGAAAAAGTTACAGGAGGCTGTCGCCCTGTCGCCGTGGTTTAGTCTGGAGATGGCGGACCCAGTGCTTTGGCCCTGGGAATGGTGTGAAGTGGCTAAATTTGAAACATACGTTGAGGGTGACTGACAAGGCTCATGGACACAACGGATGAGGAAGGTGGCAGTGCCTGCCCGGTTTTGGCCTTGAGCAATTAATGGACGTTAATGTCGCTGACCACTGAAAGCTGAGAAGGGCACTGGTATGGGGGAATAATAAAGGGCTGTATTTTGGAAGTGTTAAGTTTGAAATACCTGCTACATATTCATTCAACATGATGCAACAACAGTTTATTCTTTAGTAAACAATCCTTTATTCCGCCACTGCTATGTGCAGACACAGTGTTTGGTTCTGGGTGAACTGTGCTGGGGGAGGCCAGTACTAGCTCACAAGAGCCAATTTTCAAGTATCTAGGATTGTAGAAAGTAGGTTGTTAAACTATTGGTAGCTTGATATTGGTGACTAATTGATGTTAAATTAGTGGCCTGAATAATGGTAAACAAGCTGATATAATCCCTGTCATTCACTTTTCATTCTAGTGTTGGGGAGAGATTTTAAACATATAATTACACTAATTAATAAAAATTGCAATGCATATTTTGGACAACTGAGTGCTGAGAGGAAACAAAAAGGAAAATGACCTAGGTTGGCCAGCAGGGGAGATCAACAAGTGACATGTGAACTGGTCTGAATGCTGAGGAGCACATTTGAACATGGGGAATCAGGATGTTTTATTGATGAGGTGTTATGATTTAATTGAGTGTCTTTTTCTTAGTGGAAAGAAATATAATGGGGTGTCTCAATCAGTAGTGGTTTAGGTTTAATAGTATTATTAATCTGAATAGGGAAGGAATGTTTGAATGAGGTTTGTAGAGGCCCTAGAGCCCATGTAGGTGTTGCAGAAATGTTTGTGGGGAGGTTAGGAAACCACCAGTAGTCAGGGATTCCCCTCCTAGTTTACACCAAAATAGCTCTGGTTTTTGTTGCTCTGCTTCACATTTGTTTGCTCAGAAGAATACATACTGAATACCTAGTATATGCCAGGCACTACATTATGCACAGGGGACATAGCATTGAAAACAGACTCCGGTCCTCATAAGGATTATGAGTAAGGGGGGCTATTGGGGCAGAACAAAGAAACAAAATAATTTAGGTAACTTCAAAAGGGTGGTAAATTCAATGGAGTAAATAAAACAGGATGAGGGGGGATTGAGAGTGAACTGAAGGGGACCTACTCTAGGTGGGAGGACCAAGAAATGTTTGAGGAGGTGACATAGGAGCTGACACCTACAGCATGAGAAGGAGCAAGACACTCAGGGAGGGACTTGTGGGAAACACCAAGCATCTGGGTGTTTTTAGTCTCAGAGAATAGGTATCAGGGACTTAGGAGAGTTCACAGCCCATCACCTTGAGGGCAAATCACAGTTTCTCCTGTGGAGGGGATTATGCAGGCTGTGAGCATTGGTAGTCACCTTTGGGTATGTCTGCCACACCACAGTAATTACCAAAGACTTCTGATATAACTGGCTGGTCACATGCTCCTTTCTTCTCTCTTTGGCCAATTTATGGATCTCCCATGGGTTATGCCTTTGGATCAAATGGTGTTCCCATGTACAGTAGGACTGTTCAATCCTCAAAGACATGTTGATAGCACTACAACCAACTCCTAAAACTTCCAAAAATGTTTCAATAAGGAAAGGTTTTTTAAAGCCTTAGAGACATCTAATCTCAGTCATTAAAAAATAGAATCCTGAGTGGTTCTGGAATAAAAATATCAAGTCTTTCTCAACACTCTTAACTTTGGGTAAATTGCCTAACCTAACTTACCTGAATTTTATTTTCCTTATCTGCAAAGTGAGAATTATAACTACCTCACAGAGGTGTTTTGAATATTAGAGATAACGTATGCAAAGTGATGATTCTGTAAATTGTTAGTACCACTAAACAGTACAGGTGGCCTGGGGAAAAGGGAAGAATTAAAAGCATGATGGTAGGATAGGATGAAAAGATAAATGGTGGGGCTTGGTGCCCATAGCTCAGTGAGTAGGGGGCTGGCCACATACACTGAGGCTTATGGGTTTGAGCCCAGCCAGGGACTGCTAAACAACAATGACAACTGCAACAAATAGCTGGGCTTTGTGGCGGGTGCCTGTAGTCCCAGCTACTGGGGAGGCTGAGGCAAGAGAATTGCTTAAGCCCAAGAGTTTGAGGTTGTGAGCTGTGACAGCACAACACTCTACCAAGGATGATGTAGTGAGACTGTCTCAAAAAAGAAAAAAAAAAAAAGATAAATGGTGGTTCATCAACAGATCAGATGGGGAGTGATTAAATTCACAAATAACATTTTCTCCTTTCTGGAATTTTATCTAGATACCCAGGTAGAGACAACATTTCCCAGCCTCCTTTGCAGATCTGTGTCACTGTGTAACTAAGCTCTGGCCAATGGGATATTAGCACAAATAAAGTAAACTACTTCTGAGTCACATCTTAACAGCACTGTTGCTTGCCCTCCATTTCCTTTGTCCTTCCTGCAGCTGGATTGTGAATGAGCTGCTAGTGATGAAGTTCTTGCCACATAAATAAGGAAACATCAGGGGATAATAGAGCAAAGAGATAGAAGGAAGCTAGTCTTTGGATGACTTTGTGGTATAGGAACACCCAGGATCACCTTTGGACACACATGTTTACACATACAAAAAAAAAAGTCTTCTTTAAGCCATTGTTACTTGGTCTCTGTTAAAACATCTAAACCAAGAATACAACTAGTACAGTGCTTTCTGTCAGAGAAACATTATAGAAAGACAAAAGTACCCTTGGCATTCCCGTAGAAAGTAGACACATGCAGACTACAAACCATCTCTACAAGTCCACTATGGCCTATTTTCCTTCTGGAATAGAAGCTGCTGCTTCTGATGAAGTCATTGGCTTGAATTTAGAACAAATATTAATTGAAAAATTTGTACAACCAAACATTAGAATTGCACTGAACAGAGTAAACCAGCTTGGGAGAGGGCCAGAAATTGAGGCAAGCCAGAGGAGGATCTCCTGCTGGATTTGTGCTCCAGAGCATAGGGTTGTTGAGTGGACTCTTGAGTAGAATGACCCACACTATTCTCCCCCTCTCTTTCGATCTTCCCCAGTGTCCTTAGTACTATTTGACTAAATTAAGTGCACATTGAACATGTCTCCATTTTATCTAAAGATCCATGGAGGACCATCTGTATATCTCATTGTTATCTAACTTTGTTGACAACTTTGGCTACAGGTGTGTTCTGGTTGTTTCTGGAGTCATTAATACCTCCACCATGATCACAAGGAAAATCCAGAAAGGTGGATTTTTGGGGTCCTTCCCACATCCAGATGCTAAGTCCTAAGATAATGCCTAAAGGTAGAGCTTCCTCAGAGCTCCCTGCATGTCCTTGTTCCTCAGGCTATAGATAAGTGGATTCAGGGTGGGTATGAGGACAGAGTAGAAGACAGCAGCCAAGCGCCTTTCCATTGAGGAGTAGTAAGTGGTGGGCCGCATGTAGGCAGAACTGCCAGTGCCATAAAACAAGAGTACTGTGGCCAGGTGGGAAGAACATGTGGAGAAGGCCTTCTGGCGGCCAGCCGTTGAACGGATCTGAACCACTGTACCGAAGATGCAGATATAAGAGAGGACAGTGAGGGCAAAGCAGCTCATGATGATGCAGCCACTAGCTGCAAATCCAGCAGCCTCATGGGTATCCATGTCGACACATGCTAGACGCATGAGTGGGGAGATGTCACAGAAGAAGTGGTCAATCACATTGGGGCCACAGAAGGACAGGGAGAAGGTGTTGGCTGTGTGGAAAGTGGAGAAGAGGAGCCCACTGCCCCAGGCCACTACCACCAGGAAAACACAAGTCTGAGGATTCATGGCTGCCCCATATACCAGGGGCCTATAGATAGCCAGACAGCGATCATAAGCCATAGAGGTGATGAGAAAACATTCTGTGGATCCAAAGCAGACAAAAGCAAAGAGTTGGGATGCACATGCAGGGAGGGAAATCTCCCCTGAGCCCACCATGGTGGCCACCAGGGCCCGGGGCAGGGTGGTAGATATGGAACAGATATCTACCAGGGACAGATGTTTGAGGAAGAAGTACATGGGAGTGTGCAGGCGGACATCGAGTGTCGCTGCCACCACGATGGAGATGTTCCCCCAGACTGCAGCCAGGTATATGAAGAGGAAGGCGCCCACACTCAGGAGCTGTAACTCAGGGACAGCCGAAAAGCCCCGGAGGATGAATACAGATATGGTGAAGTTGGTCATGTTCTGTCTTTGGAAAATCTCCTGAACTAGAGAGGATGTTCAAGAAATGCCAGAGGAGAATAATGCAACAATAACAATGACTTATGAGGGAAAAGTAAAAGTATAGGGTGAGCTGAGTCTGGAAAGGGTGCTCAAATAGCTCTTCATTAAACACCCACGCTGTATTTGTCTCCCATAAGGATCTCAAGCTCAGATATCAACAGGGAATCTGGCTAACTGTCATGCAACAGGAAATGTTGGGATGTTCTTTCCAAATGAGGCAGCTGCTGTAGGCTCTTTCCAACTATTCTTGGTGGATGAAACATTGCCAGATTCTCTGAAATTTCTCAAAAGAAAGCAGAATTCCAGATTTTTAAATGTGAAACTTTCTGACTTTCACATATTTTCAGTCAATTCAAATTCAGAACACTACATATCAAAAGGGCCCCTAGTTTAACACTTTTGATCTCATCATGCATATTGTTACATAACTCTATAGCTTCTTACATAGTGTGCATCTTGAGGTTTTTTTTTTTTCTTTTTGCAGTTTTTGGCCAGGGCAGGGTTTGAACTCGCCACCTCTGGTATATGGGGCTGGTGCCCTACTCCTTGAGCCACAGGCATCGCTCCATCTCAAAGCCTTCTAATGATCTTTTTCCCACCATGCCATGGACTGTGAGCCCTGAGTGCAGTGACCATTTCTTACTCATCTCTTTATTTCCCAGCATCTGGCATAGAAGTAGTGCAGAAAAGCAATACTTAAGAAGATTTTTGCAACCAAATGCTCTGAGTTTGGGTTATGGGTAACCTGGGACAAATACTTTGGTCTCAGCTCGGTGCCCCTGGGTCAGTGGTTAGGGTGCTGATCACATACACTGGGGTTCAAACCTGGCTGGTGGGTTTGAACCAGGCCTGGGCCTGCTAAAAACAACAATGACAACTACAACAAAAAAATAGCCAGGCGTTGTGGCAGGCACCTGTAGTCCCAGCTACTTGGGAGGCTGAGGCAAAAGAATTGCTTAAGCCCACGAGTTTGAGGTTGCTCTGAGCTGTGACACTAGCACACTCTACAGAAGGCAACATAGGGAGACCCTGTCTCAAAAAAAGAAAACCTTGATCTCTCCAAGCCTCAGTTTCCTCTTCTGTAAAATAGTCACATGAAGTAATGAAGGAAACATGCTTAACAAAAGAGTAAGTACTTGGTAAGCTCTCATTGAAGGTTAACAATTACTGTTATGTGTGTTTCCTTTGTCTCTTTCCATTATTGTCAATGGACTGCTAGGATTATGTAACAAAATACACATGAAACTATATATTTTAACTTATTAATGTAAAAGTATTACTCTCTTTTTTCCCCATCACACTCCACCAGCCCCATGCTATTTTCATTTCTATTGCTTTTGTCTTAGAAACAGAGTTGGCCCTGGCAGCTTGGATCCAACACAGCTGCATCTTGTTGCTCTTGGGTGGCACATAATCTCACTCTGGAAGGCAGGATAATCACCCCTCCAAAAATGGTTCACATCTTGATCTCTGAAACTTGTGAATTTGTTACCTTATACGTCAGATGTGATTAAGTTATGGTTTTAAAAATTGAGAAAATACCCCAAATTATCAAGGTTTTATGGGATGAATTATATTCCTTCTAAAAGGACATGTTGCAGTTTTCACCCCCAATACTTCAGAATATTACCTTATTTTTGAAATAGGATCATTACAGATGTAATTGGTACATTAAGAGGTCATGCTGTAATAGGATAGGCTCCTAAGATTATTGGTCCTATCTCCAAATATAGTCACATTGGGGGTTAGGCTTTAATATATGAATTGTGTGTGGGGGGGACACAATTTTGTCCATGACAAGCATTAACACCTCCATTTTTCCCATAGTCCCCCAGTTTAGGTGTTCACCTTGAGCATCATCTCATCTACTGTCCCCCCCCACCATAGAATGCAGTGGCCATTCGCTGTTTGTCTGCTGTGCATCTGCTTCACTTTTCTATATTAACATCATATTGATATTCCTGTCAAGAACCTTATTTCCTGTTCCTGTGGAGACTCTTACTTCTTCCTATTCCTGTGGAGATTCTCACTTACTGTTCCTGTTCCTGTGGTGACTCTCACTTCCTGTTCCTGCAGAGACCATCACTTTCTATGCTCACTCATGTTGGTTTGGAGACAGACTGACTTTATCACCCTTGGCACCAAGAGGGGCCTCACATTACTTGGGCTTGAACATACAGGGTATTTCTGAATGTGGTTAGTTCAGTATTCAGTGTTTAGTTTGGGGTGGACACCTGCATGACCAGGCCAATGACATGCAATTCTTAGACTTTCGATGGTTCTATTGGGAATGTGAAGCCCTCTCTAAACTAGTTGAAGATCATCCTGGGGCTTGTAGAGATCATCTTGACACAACATGGCTAACAAACAAAGCCAACACAGAGATGCACAGAAGCAACAAAAGGAAAGAGACAAATGCCTGAAGACAACAAGACAGCAACTGGCTCCAGCATTGTCTGAAGTTCTACATATCATCAGTGGAACTTCCTTGATCTGAGATAAATTTGACTTGAATTTCTGTTCCCATAACCAAAAGGGTCCTGACTAACCATCCACAGACCCAGAAAAATCTCTGCCTTTGGGTCAACAATCATACTTTTTTCTGTTCTCAGAATGAAGCAGCCAAAATCATTCGGAAGAAAATCACATTGCTGGGGAAGTGAGAGCTGTGACTTTAAATTTCACCTTGCCAGCCCTTAACACACAATTCTTGGCGGTGTGCATCAATTTCTGTAAACAATGCCTTATTCATTTAAAACAGTATATAAATGGTGCAGTGCCTGTGGCTCAAAGGAGTAGGGTGCTGGCTCCATATGTTGGAGGTGGCAGGTTCAAACCCAGCCTCGGCCAAAAACTGCAAAAAAACAAAAAACAAAACTCTTGTAGGGCAGTGCCTGTGGGTCAGTGAGTAGGGTGCTGGCCCCATATACCAAAGGTGGCAGGTTCAAACCCAGCCCTGGTCAAACTACAACCAAAAAATAGCTGGACATTGTGGCAAGAGAATCGTCCAAGCCCAGGAGTTGGAGATTGCTGTGAGATGTGACGCCACAGCACTCTACCGATGGTGATAAAGTGAGACTCTGTCTCTACAAAAACAAACAAACAAACAAACAAACAAAAAATTACATAAATGACCTCATTCATCTGGTATAAGAAAGGAATAAGATGTTTTTCACAGAAAAAAATTAAACTTAACTGAAGCCCTTTAAGACTTGGAATTTATATTTTAATGAATATTACACATGGTTTCCTCTATTTTTTAGTAAACTTTATGGCTCAGCGCCTGTAGCTCAAGTGACTAGGGTGCCAGTCACATACACTGGAACAGGCGGGTTCTAATCCAGTCCAGGCCTGATAAACAACAATGACAACTACAGCCAAAAAATAGCTGGGCATTGTGGCAGGCATCTGTAGTCTCAGCTACTTGGGAGGCTGAGGCAAGAGAATCTTTTAAGCCCAAGAGTTGGAGGGTGCTACGAGTTGTGACGTGACAGCACTCTGCCCAGGGTAACAGCTTGAGACTCTGTCTCAAAATAAATAGATAAATAAATGTAAACTTTAAATGGAAGCATAAACTAAAGAAAAAGAAACATGTTGTAAATGGCTCTTGATTTAAATTCTTTTCATATCCAGTATGTGATCCTCCCATTAAGAGGTGGGGCTTATTTCCCCTTTTCTTGAATTACTGCTGGCTCTGGAACTGGCTTTGACCAATAGGACATAGCAAAAATGATGGTCTGGGACCTCTATGTCCATTTCTTAAGGGGATTGGCCACTTCTATTTTCTGCTTATTGGAACCCACCTATCATGTTCTAAGAAGCCCAAGCCATGTTAGAGAGGCCATGTGGAGGAGACCTGAGCTGCCCTAGTATGTTGCTCCAGTTGAAACTCCCAGCCTGGTTCGGCGCCTGTGGCTCAATGGGCTAAGGCGCCAGCCACTTACACCTGAGCTGGCGGGTTCGAATCCAGCCCCCGGGCCCGCCAAAACAACAATGACGGCTGCAACCAAAAAATGGCCAGGCGTTGTGGCGGGCGCCTGTAGTCCCAGCTACTTGGGAGGCAGAGGCAAGAGATTCACTTGAGCCCTGGAATTGGAGGTTGCTGTGAGCTGGGATGCCACAGCACTCTACCCAGGGCAACAGCTTGAGGCTCTGCCTCAAAAACAAACAAACTAACTAACAAAAAAAAAGAAAAAGAAACTCCCAGCCTACTGTCTACCTCAACTACCAGCCTTCTTCGTACTCCATCTTAGACATTTCAGCCTGATGGAATCTTCAACTCTGGCTGGCATCTTGTGAAGCCAAAGAATAACCCCAATGATCCCAGCCAATCAAAGAGTTGTGAAATATAATTATATAGCCTTTTAAAAATTACCATAGTTATCATTTTTGACTGTACAATTCAGTGATGTTGAATGTATTCACATTGTTGCGTAACTATCGCTACCATCCATCTCCAGGACTTTCTTGGAAAACTGAAACTCTGCACCCCTTAAATAATAATTCTCCATTCCTATTCTCCCAGACTTTGACAATTACCATCTTACTTTGTCTCTATGTACTTGACTACTCTGGGTGCCTCATTTAAGTGAAATTATGCAGTATTTTTCTTTTTGTGACTGCCCTATTTAACTTAGCATACTGTCCTCAGGGCTCACCATGTTATAGCATGTGTCAGAATTTCCCCATAATAATACAATTATATTATATGTAGGTGTCACATTTTATTTATTCATTCCTGCCTCGATGGACTCTTAGGTTACTTCTACCATTTGGCTATGCTGAATAATGCTGCAATGAATGTGGAGGTGCAAATGTGATGTCCTTCAAGCCTCTGCTCTTAATTCTTTTGAGTATATATCAAGAAGTGGAATTGCTGGGTCACACTATAATTCAATTTTGAATTTTTTCAGGAACTGCTGTGCTGTTTTCCACAGTGGCTGCATCATTTTGCATTCCCATCAGCAGTGTACAAGGAAGGATTCCAATTTTGCCACACACTAACACTTGCTCTTCTATTTTTTAATAGGAGCCATTCTAATGGATGAGAGGTATATCTCACTGTGGTTCATCCTTGGAGGAGGGGGTGCCCCTTCTCTTGAAGGTTTATTTTTCCATGCCTGCTCTCCTCACCCAGGACCACTGTGACAGGAAGAAATATCCACATCCTAATCCCCAAAACTTGTAAAATATGTTTTTTTTTTGAGACAGAGCCTCAAGCTGTCACCCTTGTTAGAGTGCTGTGACATCACATCTCACAGCAACCTCCAATTCCTGGGCTCAAGCGAGTCTCCTGCCTCCACCTCCCAAGTAGCTGGGACTACAGGCGCCCGCCCAACCCCTGGCCATTTTTTTTTTTTTGGTTGCAGCCGTCATTGTTGTTTGGCGGCCGGGCTGGATTCGAACCTGCCAGCTCAGGTGTACGTGACTGGCTGGCGCCTTCGCCTGTTGAGCCACAGGCACCGAGCCTGTAAAATATATTTCATTATCTGGCAAAGGGAAATTAAGGTTGCAGAAGGGAGTTTTCTTCATTTCTAAATATTATTCCTTTGATTTCTTCTTCATACAAGAATGTGGTGATATAAGACATCCCTTTTTGGCTCGGCGCCTGTGCTCAGCGGGCTAAGGCGCCAGCCATGTAAACCTGAGCTGGCGGGTTCGAACCCAACCAGGGCCCGCCAACCAACAATGACGGCTGCAACCCAAACAAAAATAGCCGGGCGTTGTGGCGGGCGCCTGTAGTCCCAGCTACTTGGGAGGCGGAGGCAAGAGACTCGCTTGAGCCCAGGAATTGGAGGTTGCTGTGAGCTGTGATGCCATAGCACTCTATCCAGGGCGACAGCTTGAGGCTCTGTCTCAAAAAAAAAAAAAAAAAAAAAGACATCCCTTTTTAATCTTATCTTTAGTAACAATTTCTCTAATCATGTCATATTAAATGTAACAGTATATCTTTCATAGATTCTGTTTAATTATAAAGGGGTGTGGGACTATGGTTTGTGTCTCTGGTATTTGTTTCTAAATAGCTGATCTTAAGGAAATGATTCTGTATTATCCATGTTGGCCCAATGTGATCACAAAGGTCCTTAAAAGTAGAAAAAGAGGGGCAGGGAAGTAGCCAGAGTGATGTGACCTGAGAAAGAGCCTGGAAGCTGGAAAAGGCGCAGAGAGGATCTCCTCAGGGGCCGGGAGGAGGAGCCCTGCCCAACACTCGGCTGTAGCCCAGTGACACCCACCTCGGACTTTGGATTCCTAGAACCATAAGATAATAATCCCGAGCTGATTTAGGAGACACTATTGCAATGTCTTGTTACAGCTGCGGTAAGAAATGAGCACGGCCTCCCTGCGCCCTCCACCTTCTCCCCATATTATCCTTATTATTCGGCTGCATCCTGTCCGCTTCACCGAGATACGGAGCCTCCCCCAGCAAACTGAAAACAGAGGGGGCAAGGAGGCACAACTGGAAATCACCCTTCTTCTTCCCCACGAGATTTGTGAGAAAAACCACCGTGACTATGCTGTCATGAGTGGGGCATAGCCAGGGCCGCCCACTCTCGTCAGGGTCTCACTTCCTTGCCGCACTACCGCTTGTGAAGATGCCACAGCTTAGTTCTACTTAGAGCTTTCTGGAACCTCTGCGCGAGTTTGTCCTGCGCCCAAGCTGAAATGTGGCGAACCTGTTCTGTTTTGTTAAAAAATAAATCTCAGCAGGTGGCGCTTGTGGCTCAGTGGGGAGGGCGCCGGCCCCATATACCGAGGTTGGCGGGTTCAAGTCCGGCCCCGGCCAACCTGCAGCAAAAAAATAGCCGGGCGTTGTGGCGGGCACCTGTAGTCCCAGCTACTCGGGAGGCTGAGGCAAGGGAATCGCCTACGCCCAAGAGCTGGAGGTTGATGTGAGCTGCGACGTCACAGCACTCTACCGAGGGCGACAAAGTGAGACACTGCCTCTTAAAAAAAAAAAAAATACATCTCAGCTGGGCAACAACTGATGTGCTCCACTCACCGCTGAAACCGCCTTACGCGGTCCCCGCTGTCCCACTATGCTGCTCTGACTGCCCTTTCGTGCTTGCCTTTCTCATCCTCAAGGTGAGGAGCTTGCAAAGCCATTTCCAACCTACTCCTCTGGGGTCCTCGGGTGCCCCGCAGCATCGGGAGCGCACCTTCCCAACCCCGCTCCTTCAGCGGGAGCCGGTTCCGAGTTCGTTAAATCGTTACTGGATTATCCGCTCAGCTCTCTTTTGATGACAGGGCCCCGCCCTGAAAAAAATAGTTCTAAAAGTCTCCAGGGTTGTTGCCTACGACCCGACCGGGAGGCAGCTTGTGCCGCGGTGCGCATGGACTATGTGGGGAGGCCGCCTAGAGCCAAGCCCCAGCCCTGCTGCCACTTGCTTGCTGTGTGGTCTCAAACGGATTACTTAACCTCTCTGTGCTTTCTTTTTTGTTGTTGTTTGATTTTGTCTGCAACATGGAAGACTAGCATGGCCCCTCTGGTGAGGTTGTCATGAGGATTATAGGAGATTAGCATGTACATACAGAAAACTCTGCATCTGTATTCCTGCAAATCTCTGAGCCTTGGTTTCTGAGAACTGCCAGGGGTCACCCCTCATGGCCACAAAACAGCAGCACCACAAACATCAGTGTGAAACTGTGGAGATGGCCAGGACTCCTGTGGGGGGCTCTTTGTCCCACTAGCAAGTGAGTTTCAGAGAAGTTCTTCTGGATGAGATTTTAGAAGCTGCCCCTTCCCAAAGCCTGCACATCCTCTGTGACATTCCCAACTGAGTCCTATCCTAGCTACATCCCACTCTCCACAGTGGGTGTCAGTCAGGGACTGCGTGTCTGCTCAGGGGACAAGACATTTTTGGTTGTCAAAGCTTGAGAGGATGCTCCTGCCAAATGGTAATCAGAGGGCAGAGATTCTGCTGAGCCCCTAGTCCCCAAACCCATTGTCACTGGCACAGAGAGCAAGAAGCCCTGACTTGGGGCCTCTTCTGGCATCGCTGACTGAATCGCCTCTAGGAAGGGGCCACCTCAGAGAATGCTACTGGGCCAAAGCTGAAAGTCCTCCTTTTGCTTTTCTGCACTCTCTAATTTTTTGCGGTGTCCATATAGGACCGAAACAGAAGCCACTGTTTATCAAGGCTTGGCTGGACCCTGTGTCAAATGCTCTGCATGAAGCTCCTCACTAAACCTTCACACCGACCTGAAGAGTCTGGCATGATTAGCCCCATTCAGCAGAGACCACACTGAGGCTGAGGAAGGTGAACTCAAATAGCACAGATGGCAGAGGGGAGATGGCAGCCCCATGGTTCTCACCCACTTCTACTGGCTGTCCCAGGATCCAAACAACAAAAGCACACTTTCTGTTCTGTGGCACTTGTCTGTTTATTTACTATTTTCCTCATGCATGGCTGAGGAAACACACCTAGATGCAAACTTTTTTGAGAATAGTTTGTTATCATCTCCTGAACCAGTAATTCCACTTCTGGGTGCTTGTCTGGCAGAAACACCGACCCAGGGAAATCAAGGTGCAGCCCCGAAATGCTCCTCACCTTGTTGTTGGTAGTGAAATGCTGAGCGAGCCTCAGGCCTGTCCATAGGAGACAACTTAATTGTGGTACACTCTAAAGTAGGGTATTATAAAACCATTGAGGGAAGGGGCAGCCCTGAGTTCAGCTATTAAATGATAAACGTAAAGAAAAGCAAAAAATCAGCCAGACATTGTGGTTCAAGCCTGTAATACTAGCACTCTGGGAGGCCAAGGTGGGTTTGATTGCCTGAGCTCACAAGTTCGAGACCAACCTGAGCCAGAGCGAGACCCCATTTCTAAAAAAGAGCCGGGAGTTTTGGCAGTTGCCTATAGTCCCAGCTATTCAGGAGGCTGAAGCAGGAGGATTGCTCAAGCCCAAGAGTTTGAGGTTGCTGTGAGCTATGATGCCAAGGGTGACAAAGTGACTGTCTCCAAAAAAAAGAAAAGAAAAGCAAAAAGCACCCAGTACCCATGGTTGATGTGATGTGAAAACATGTCCAAGGGCACCAGTGACACATGCCCAGAAAATGGGTAAGTGCGGTTGCTCTGGGGAAGCACTCAGACAGAGAAATGACTTGGATTTCTTAAACTGTGCATGTATTGCCTGTTCACAGAAACAGTGAAATCATGTCAGTGGAAGAGTGGTCTCTAGATGTGATCTCAATAGATTTTCGAATGTCTAAGGCACGCACTGTTAATGTTCCCATTTCACAGATGAGGAAACTGAGATTCAGGGGGAGTAGAGGAACCAGACCCCAAACAAACCCTTACTTGAGTTTTGAGTCCTTTGTGCTGATAATCAGCATTTAGACATCACTTTCTGGGAGCCAGATACATGTATAAGAGCTGTTCATACAACCCACTTAAATCCTCCTGATCACCCTATAGGGCGGGTCCAACTTTATCATCCCCGTTTCACAGATAGAAAAACTGAGGTCCAGAAAGGTTAAGGGCTTTGCTGAAGTTTTCATAGCTAGTAAATGGCAGGGCTGGGGTCCAGGTCCAGTTGACTAACACTGCAACCTGAGGTTTGAACAACTGATCTCCTCCCTGGTGTGAGATGGAAGCCACTTCAGAACAGCCAAACCTACCTGGCTACTGACTGCTGTCCTTCAGCAGCAAGTGAGGCTGAACCTCTTCATGGAGCCAGGCTCAGCTGATGAAAAGCTATGAGGGAATATGTGATAACAATCCAAGCCAGGCCCTTTCCTGCTTTGGGACAAATTCCCACATTACAGCTGTGGTAATTAAAGTGCTGGGGATGGACCAGAGCTAATGAATTCTCTGAGGTATGCTGTGAGCCACAGCATCTGCTCTTGGCTCTTTCTGTCTCATCTTCTTCGGAATTTTCCCAGCCTCACCTCTGGGGACTTTCTGTCCTAGAATGGCCCTAACCTCTGAGAACAAGACTTAGATAAGCTGGGGATCAGCTTTGCCACCCCCTCTCCCCCAAGCACACATACTACACTCTTGCTAGAGTGTTCCGGTGATATTAAACACCATCATAGTGTTATTTAAAATTATTAATATTAGTCAGTATTCTTCAACATGTGTTTTCTGCTTAACAACACATCTTAGAGATATTTCTGTTGAATAAATAGGGATCATACACAAAAATACATTTTTTTGACTGCTGCAGGAAGTCAAACTATGGACGAAAAGTTAAGGTCCCATTCTCATGTTGCTGGACTGTTAGAGTGTTTTCAACTTTTTTTCAACAAGCATAATGGTCCTGCAGTTGGTGTTCTTGTACCTCTCTTGGACATTTTATTTTAGAACTTTCAGAGAAGTTTTAATGAATTTCTTCATGTAAGTTTGGCATAGTTTTTATTTTTTCTCATTAGCTTGGAGTTTTAGTGGCTCTTGTGAATGGGATCTGATTTTTCATGACATTTTCTGAATGACTATTGCTGGTATTCACACAAGCTATTGATCTTTGTGTGTGTGTGTGAGTGTATGTGTGTATATATATATATATATATATATATTTTTTTTTTTTTTTTTTAGACAGAGTCTCACTCTGCTGCCTTCAGTACAGTGCTGTAGCATCACAGCCCACAGCAACCTCAAATTCTTGAGCTTAAGCAATTCTCTTGCCTTAGCCTCCCAAGTAGCTGGGAATACAGGTGCCTGCCACAACACCCAGCTGTTTTTTGGTTGTAGGTATCATTGTTGTTTGGCAGGCCCGAGCTGGGTTTGAACCCACCAGCTCTGGTGTATGTGGCTGGTGCCCTAGCTGCTGAGCTACAGGCGCCAAGCCTGATCTTTGTATTTTGATATTGTATTTATCCATAAAGCAAACTGTACTCTATTCATGTATATAAACAGAATAGGCTCCATGAAAGTGAAAATGCTAAATCAAAAGTAATTCACATTTTAATTCTGAAGAAGCATGCAAACTGAATATAACTGTGTGTAAGATTTTTTTTTTTAATCCATCTGGCCAATAGGAGGCTATATTAGTCTTTTAAACTACGTCCTTCTGATGGCTCAAATTATCTCATTTTTGTTTTCTTTTCCATGGTTTCTAGAGATGCTGACTTTATTTTTTATGTGTTTGGCCATTTATATTTATTCTTTTGGGAAATTCCTGTACATAAACTTTTAAAATGTTTTCTACTGGGCCTTTTGATTTTTCATAGTGATTTGCAGGACTGTTTCTTGTATATTATAGATATTAAGCCGTTTCATGAATTTTTTCCCAATAGGCATTCTCCTGGAGCTCTGGTTTCCTCCTACATTCCAAAGATGTGTGTTAATTGGTATGTCTACATAGACCCACTATACGGGGGTGAGGATGTGTGTGTGAGTGTGCCCTGCAATGAGATGACAGCTTGTCCGGGGCTGGCTCCTGCCTTGTGCCCTAAGCTGCTGGGGTGGGCTCCAGCCTCCTGAGACTCTAAACTACAATAACCGGGTAAATCATTATTAATCTTTCTTAAATGTAGGTAAAACTCACACATATTTCAATGTTTAACATTAGAGGTGTTTGGGTCTTTATTTAGAAGTTTGGTAATGTTTTGAGGATCAGAAATATGCTGTAGAAACTTAACTCTTATTTATGTCAGTTAGCCTAGGGTAAAATTGGTTTCATTAGATATTTGGGTTTTTTTTTTTCTTTTGAGACAGAGCCTCAAGCTGTCACCCTGGGTAGAGTGCTATGGCATCACAGCTCACAGCAACCTCCAATTCCAGGCCTCGAGCGAGTCTCTTGCCTCCGCCTCCCAAGTAGCTGGGACTACAGGCGCCTGCCACAACGCCTGGCCATTTTTTGGTTGCAGCTGTTATTGTTGTTTGGCGGCCCAGGCTGGATTTGAACCCGCCAGCTCAGGTGTACATGGCTGGTGCCTTAGCCCATTGAGCCACAGGCGCCGAGCCAGGTTTTTTTTTTTTTTTTTTTCAGAGACAGTCTCACTTTATTGCTCTCGGTAGAGTGCTGTGGTGTCACTGCTCACAGCAACCTCAGACTCCTGGGTTTAGGTTTAGTTCTCTTGAGTCAGCCTCCTGAGTAGCTGGGACTACAGGCACTTGCCACACTGCCTGGCTATTTTTTGTTGCAGTTTGTCCGGGGCCAGGTTCGAACTCACCACCCTTGGTATGTGTGGCTGGCGCCCCAGCCACTGAGCCACAGGGACTGCCCTAGACATTTGTTTTGCTTGAAGTCACAGTTCCCAAGAACCTATAAATGACATTAAGAGAGGACTTAATGTGCAGGTGCATGTATTTTTGGTCCTCATAAGAATTCTATGAGGTAGGTCCAAAAATAACCCCATTTTACAGATGAGGAAACTGAAACACAGAGAAATTTTTGCCCAAAGTCACAGAGCTAGTAGTACATGTGGTAGCTGGGATTCGATTCCAGTCCCAAGACTCCATAACTTTAACCACCATGCATTAGAGCTGGGTGGACAGAGGTGCCATTTATTTGAGCTGAGGAAAAATTATAGGAGCAGATTTGGGCACATAAAGTTGTGGTTGTGTTTTTTTACTGGGTTAACTGTGAGATGTCTGTTTGACATCCAATTGGAGAGGCTGAGTAGGAGAGGGAGACACAGGTTTGGTAGTTGGGGAAGTCCTCATTAGAGTTCTAGATTTGAGGGAGTCATCGGCCTTTAGTATCATCAAATGGAGTGATTCTTTCCACTCAGGAGTCCTGCAGCTAAAAAGCACATGCCTTCAGCACCATTCCTTGAGATGCGAGTTAAGTTCAGATCCACAGAGAGATGAGGCAGCTTGATGGAGAACACAACATAAATGAAACGCTGCTGGAGTCCCTGGTGTCTGGTGAAATCCCGCTCACCTGCTAAGAGAAGTTGGCAATTCCAGGAGTCCCAGATCGCAATACAGCAAACCATTTTTCTAAGGCTAAGAAAAACTTCATTAAGTTGAAACTCTTGGTGGCTCCCCAAGGAGGAGCCCTCTGCCAACTCACTCAGGGCCCCAGAGAATGCCCCCAAGGGCCCCTTGGTGGGGAGATCAGGTGGAAGCTGACTGAGGATGCACTAATTGGCCTCTATCTGGCCTCCTGAGCCTCTAGGGCCCAGGGTCTCTCTGAGCTTGTTAAGGTCAGGCAAGCCCAAACTGGCCTGGGAATTTCAAAGAAACTTTGCAACTTGTTGAACTCATTACAGAAGCAGCTGCTGATCTTACTGGCACCTCCCTCCCAGGGGCTCTTTCATTGTTTGAGAAAAACACATCCCAGAATTCTCAGAGAGGAAAAGATGCTTCATTGTGGTTTAGTGTGGCTATTGCTTGGCCATGGGTATTTCGGCTCTATGAGAAGCTGTTTCCTCTTTGGTAAAATGTGCACATGGCTGAGACCAGGTCTTCAGGTGGTTCCCTCTTTGCATCTTTGGTGCATGGAATGGTGCCCAACACACGGCACACACTCAGCAAGAACTTGCCCGGACGACTGGATAGATGGCTATAATGATCTTATTGATTGTGTTACAGGAGTGGTTCCCAAATTGGGTGACTTTGTTCCCTAGCAAGCACTTGGCAACATCTGAATGTCTTTGGTTGCTGCAGCTGGAAAGGGAGGGTGTGACCGGCGCCTAGTGTGTTGAAGCCACCAGGGATGCTGCTCCACATCCTGCAGTACATAGGATGGCCCACAGGGAAAGAATAACTCAGCCCCAACATATCAGTGGTGACAACGTTGAGAAACTCTGACTTACTGGTTGACAATCTTCCTCCATCAACAGGAGCATAAGATCCACAAGAACAGAGATTTTTTTCTTTTCTTTTTTTGGTCTGACTTGCTTGCTGCTGTATCTCTGACAACTAGAACTTTATTTGGTGTATGTAGTAGGTGCTCCATAAATAGACAATGAATGCAGTGTTGCTCATGATAGTCAAGATCTGGAATTGCCCCATGGTGTCTATAGTTAATGGAAAGATAATGCGGCAGATACACAGTGGGAAACTACTCAGCCTCAAAAAAAAAAAAAAAAAAAAAAAAAGAAGAAGAAGAAAACTGTCATTTTTCACAACATAAACGAGCTTGGAGGACATAATGCTAAGTGAGATAAGCCAGGCATTTCTCACTCACATGTGGAATTTGAAAACAATTGAAAGTATAGAAGCACAGAGTAGAATGGGGGTTTCCAGAGGATAGGATGGGATGGGGAGATATTAGTCAATGAACAGAAGGAAGACTAAATGAAAAATACTTAGGGTGGTAGACATGTTAATTAACTTGTCATTCATTCCACACTGTATGTAGGTAACTATGAAAGTATTGAGATAGGCTGTTTGATGGTGGGTTATTTCAATTCCAAGAAACACAGTTGACAGTCTTTTTTTCTTAGAGACACAGTCTCACTTTATCACACTCAGTAGAGTGTAGTCGCATCACAGCTCACAGCAACCTCAAACTCTTGGGCTTAGGCGATTCTCTTACCTCAGCCTCCTGAGTAGCTGGGACTACAGTAGCCTGCCACAATGCCTCGCCATTTTTTGTTGTTGTTGTTGCAGTTTGGCTGGGGCCAGGTTCAAACCTGCCACCCTCAGTATCTGCGGCCGGCGCCCTACCCATTGAGCCACAGGCACTTCCTGACAGTGTCTTTTCTGATTCACCCCTGCAAGCTTCAATTTGCTCAGCTTATGGGTGTTGTTGGGAGGGCTTCGTTTCTTTCCATGAGGATTTTGTTTCTTGATTTTCGTGCATTCCACCTGGCTATGGTGGGCATCTCTACTCAGCAGCTCTCTTTATCTCTTGCTGCCTCAGCTGTCTCCCATCCTTGGACCTCAACAAGGTGCTGTCAGTGGTCTACCTGGTGGCTATACCTCTGTTTAACCTCATCATCACTGCCTGTGGAACAGGGGAGAGCAGGTAGTGCACTGGGAAGCACTCCAAAGGCCTTGTGCCTGGTCTGGGAAACCCACACCTCTGGCCTGCTGGTTCCAGTCTCACATGGCCTCCAGTCATCATAAATGACCTCCAAAAGTAAACAAAAAACTAGAGAAAAATGTTTTGCTACCTGATGAGCTCACACCAATCAGTAACTAAATCCAAATTATTCGAGAGAAAAATAAGTAAAGTCTGTAAGAAAACATGTATTCTAAGACGAACAGTGTCTGGGAACCCACATGGAAAGAAGTTTACTTGCAAATCAAGGAAAACACATTTAACAATCCCATCATTTGTATACCTAGATGACTGATAAAACACTTAGCAGATGAGTCTGTATGTTCCTACAAGTACAGATAAAAAATATGTACAAACATATCCATTGTTTCATTGATGTGAAAAAAAACTCAACCTGAATGTCCATGATAATGGGTGGATTAAATTACATCATATTGTATTCATTAAGAGGTCCATCTTTAACTATTTAAAAACATAGATTTGGGCTCGGCGCCTGTGGCTCAAGCGGCTAAGGCGCCAGCCATGTACACCTGAGCTGGCGGGGGTTCGAATCCAGCCCTGGCCCACCAAACAATGACAGCTGCAACCAAAAAATGGCCGGGCATTGTGGCGGGCACCTATAGTCCCAGCTACTTGGGAAGCAGAGACAGGAGACTCACTTGAGCCCAGGAATTAGAGGTTGCTGTGAGCTATGATGTCACAGCACTCTATCCAGGGTGACAGGCTTTGTCTCAAAAAAAATAAAAATAAAAAAATAAATAATAAAAAGAGATTTGTAGGCTTGGCGCCAATAGCACAATGGTTATGGCACCAGCCACATACACTGAGGGTGGTGGGTTAGAACCTGGCCGGGGCTAGCAAAATAACAATGACAACTACAACCAAAAATTAGCTGGGCGTTGTGGCAGGTGCCTGTAGTCCCAGCTGTTTGAGGCTGAGGCAAGAGAATTGCTTAAGACATCAAGGCACTCTACCTAGGGCCACTTTGTGAGATTCTGTCTCAAAAGTGAAAAACAAAGATTTGTAGGTTTTGACATGGAAACACGAGCAAGGTATATATAGGGTACAAAAAGTTTGTGTGCAATTTACTATGTTAAACTATTTTAAATTGCACATGAACTTTATGGCTACCCTTTTATATTAAATAAAACACAAGTAAAATACAGTATAATTTTTTTCATTTGAAGAAATTGTCTTTACTTTTGCTTATCATCTTTTAATTTCTGCAATACAACCTTTTGTGCCTCTTCCTCTAATTTAAAATATTTGTGGTCCTCACGAGTATTATGCAGATGAGACTGGATTCCTTTATTATTGATACTACAAATCATAAAGCAAGCAAATTTTTGGCATGAACAAGATAATATGGCAATTTCCAGTCCTCATTAAAAATTCTTTTCTTCCCTCAGCTTTCTCTTGGTCTTCTTTGACATGATGCGCTGTTAAGCAGACAGAATTAAAAAAAAAATTACTGTCAAACTATTCAACTGTTCACAAATCCCACTTCAAACAAACACAGTGCACTGTTGTCAGAAACCAGTTAACATACTGGCAAACTCAACCTCATAAATTCTCACCAACCATCCTGCTGTGGCCAGTCAGGTAGAAGTTGGAACTAAATCAGGAGTGTAGCAGCCATCAATGTAGCTTTATTATTTTAATTTTTTTTTTTTTTGAGACAGTGTCACTATGCCACTCTGGGTAGAGTGCTGTGGCATCACAGCTCACAGCAACCTCAAACTCTTGGGCTTAAGAGACTCTCTTGCCTCAGCCTCCCATGTAGCTGGCACTACAGGTGCCCACCATAATGCCCAGCTATTTTTTTTGTTGTTGCAGGTGTCATTCTTGTTTAGTTGGCCAGGGTCACATTCGAACCTGCCAGCGTAGGTATATGGGGCTGATGCTGTAACCACTGTGCTACAGGAGCCGAGCCCAATTTAGTTTTTTTGCTCACTAATGTTCTAACGTCAAATCGGGTAGATCATTTCATTGAAATTTATTTTATTCTTTGATAGTTTTAATACATTCACTTTAAAAATAAAATAACAAGAAAATCCCATGAAGGTTATGTTGAACAGTTGATGAAAATATTTCAGATTGTGGCGGCTGGGCACGGTGAGACTGGGGAGAGAGGACTTCAGGCATCTCTGGCAAGCAGGATCTGCCCAGAAACTTCCCTTTGGGGGCACAGCGAGACAGCGTGAGGCTTCTGGACATCCTGAGGAAGGCAAAAGCGGTGGAGACTGGGCAAGTGGTTGCATCTGTTCGCTCGGTCTGATCCTGTCGGCGGCTGTGAGTGGGGCAACAGTGGGACTCCAGGCTGGAAAGGCCTTGCCTGTGAGCCGTTTGGGTTTCTTTTGGACTTGGCACTCAGTTGAACTGCCTTGGGAGAACTTGGGCAGGAGTGCAGGGGGTTTTGAGTGTTGTCTGGGGCCCCAGACTGGGCCACCAAGCCAGACGGAGCTGCCAGTGTTTGGTGGTGGGCTGTGTGGAGCCATTGTGGGAGAACTGCCTGGCAAGCTCCACCCTCAGGGTCACAGAACAGGCATTGGGCGGGAGCGAGTAATCTAGTGACTGAGCAGCCTAAAGGCGGGGACTGAGACACCTTACAGCCTTAGCACTCAGGGGCATAGTGTGAGATCAGTTTTGGCACACTGGGTAAGTGGATAGCCACTTAAGGAGTGATCCCAGCCACAGC
>CAUYON010031104.1:0-31707 GCA_963573935.1 Arctocebus calabarensis
TTTTTTTTTTTTTTGAGACAGAGCCTCAAGCTGTTGCCCTGGGTAGAGTGTCGTGGCATTACAGCTCACAGCAACCTCCGATTCCTGGGCTCAAGCGAGTCTCCTGCCTCTGCCTCCCAAGTAGCTGGGACTACAGGCGCCCGCCACAACGCCCGGCCATTTTTGTTTGGGTTGTAGCCGTCATTGTTGGTTGGTGGACCCGGGCTGGATTCGAACCCGCCAGCTCAGGTGTACGTGGCAGGCGCCTTAGCCCGCTGAGCCACAGGCGCCAAGCCTGAGCCTGCGTTCTTAATGGTGCTTATTAAGGGAATTGAAATGAATTCCAAATCTGTACGCTGTCCCCTTGCCTGCTGGGGAAAGACACCTCAGGAAAACAGGCTGGAGGAAATGGTCCTTCTCTCTGTACAGCTGCAGAAAACGAAACCTAATCCGCATCTAGGACCATCCTTAGTCCTACAGACGTCCCTTAAATCAAAGAGGTCCGGGAGACAGCTCCAGGTGTGGAGCTAGGTGTAGCCTGAGGCCGTGGTCTTCAGGGACCTGGAAGGCTGTCCTCCGGACTGATCCTCTAAGTTAGTAATTTGCATCCCCTAACAATGCCCCAAGAGACATCTTTGTTTTAGGACTGGCACAAATACTTGTGAGTTGTCTTTGTTACGCTACTCTGTGTTCTTTTCTCTACACCATCACTGGAGGAGGATAAAACCAGTGGTTCTGCTAGAATATAATGTAATGTGATCTATGTAATTACGCTATCTGTTATAAAGACAGCCTACTCTGTAGCCTGCTTTGTTTTTCTTAGCCACATGAGATGGATACATTTTTATATTAATATATACATGTAGTTCCACCTCATTATATTTATTTATTTATTTACTTATTTATTTTTAGAAATAGGGTCTTGCCCTGTCACCCATGCTGAAGTAGCTGGGACTACTCTTCTCAGATAATTTCTCCATTTTTTGCAGAGTCAGGGTCTCGCTATGTTGCTCAGGTAGGTCTTGAACTCCTGGCCTCCAGTCATCCTCTTGCCTTGGACTCTCCAAGTTCTGGGATTATAGGAGTAAGCTACTCCTCTTATTCATCAGATAACACTAAGTGCCATGGACGTCCACTTTAAGGATACACGGTGATTACTTTAAGCAACCCCTCTTACTGATGGACACTTAAGTTGTTTTTGACTTTTGCCATTATAACCAATGCTACAGTGAGCGTCACTGCCCTTCGATCTTTCCACATTTGCTTGATTCATAATTCAATTCTAGAAGGACAATTCCTGGTTCACAGATATGCCCATGTAAATGCTCATATACCTGGATGATTATCAAGTGAGTTTTTAGGGAGCAGGTGTGGAGCAGGATAAGGCCACCAGCCAGCCTCACCTACTACCAACTCGCTGTGTGACCTTAGGTAAGTCACTCTCCCTCTCTGGTCCTCTGTCTCCATTAAGTGAGGGTAGCAATCTCTGAGGGTCATTCCAACTCTGATGTTCTGTGATTTTGCTATGGTCTGTGGCAGGGAAAGCTCAGGGCCAGCCAGAAGACGAAGGGGAAGGAACTCACCCTTAGATGGGTGCCAGAGATGGGGTCTGAAGTGACCGGCTTCCACTGCTCAGAGCCTTCCTCTTGGAAGCTGATGTGGTAACCTGTGACTGGCCCAGCCCCTGTGTACAGCGGGGGCTCCCACTGTAGCATCAAGGAGGTGGCCCGCACCTCGGTTGCCCGCACGTCGTATGGGGGACCTGTGGGAGATGAGAGACAGGCAGAGATGTAGGAGTTGGTACCCAGGCAACCAGCTGGCCATTCATACAGAGGGACAGTGAGGCAAGTGGTCCATCAGCAAGCATTTTAGTCAAGCCTGGAAGTGCCTGCACTGGGTGTTGGGGGTACCTGAAAAAGCTTGGCTCCGGGCCTGATTACGGTTAATGCTTCAGAACGTGCTCAGCCCCCCTCTTCCCAGGAGCTTCCCCGACTATTCTCAGTCCTATCCTGGACAGCATTTTTTTTTCTTGCAGTTTTTGGCCAGGGCCAGGTTTGAACCCACCACCTCTACTATATGGGGCCAGTGCCCTACTTTGAGCCACAGGTGCTGCCCATGGACAGCATTAATCCTTCTAAAGTCTTCCGCATTTCAGTGTTTAGGGTTTTGGGTAGAAAACATGACTGAGCTGGACCGAGTGATGGGAGGTTGTAGCTGTTCCTTCTTAGGCAGGCGGGGATGGGCTCATTTGTGAGCAGCGCATAGAGGGTTCTGGCAGGAGTGTGGAGGGTGGTCAGCCTTTCCTATTGGTCCAAGACTAAGGGGCTCCTTAGGAAATGGGGAATGGCCCAGGCAAACCAGCACCAATCTGTCAATCTGTGTTCTGAAGCAGAGATCAGAGGTTGTGTCGAGTCGGGGAATGGTTTGTATGATGGCCCAGGTCAGGGCTCTAAGGCAGGGTTAGGACTCAGTCCATGTCAGGAATTGCAGGGGTCGTTTGTGGAAGGCCCCGGGGCCTGGGACATCAGAGCAGGCCCTCGTGCACCAATGGCGCGGCACTATTCAGACGTTGCTTACGTCTGGGGAGGGAGGGCGGGCCGGCACCTGCCCCCAGGCCTCAGGCCTCTCACCTGGCTGGGGCATCGTCCACTCCTTGCACTCAAACAGGCTGCTGGGTGCTGACAGCTCGCCAACGCCTGCCCAGTTTACGGCTCGGGCACGGAACTCATAGAAGTGGCCTTCTTGAAGGTCACTGACCTTGAAGAGCAGAAACATGGACCATGAGGTGGAGCTGGGGGGCAGAGAGGTGGGGCAGTGGTGGGGAGCAAACCCAGCAGGAGGTCTGAGGGGCCTTTGACAGGGCTGTCCACAGTGGGGCCTTCCTGGAGGAAGAGTGGGGTGACCGAGGCAGGGAACTCCAGCCCCCTTCAAGGCTCAGCCTCAGTCCTGCATGTCTCCCGGCCCAGCCTTGCCTTGCAGACCCGGGCGGGGACAGGCTGCTGGTTGACCGCATGCCAGTCCTGCTCCTCAGAGTCGTGCTGGTCCAGGAAGTAGCCTAGAATCTTGCCGCCTCCACGACGCCTGGGGGGTTTCCACCCGATGACCATTTCATTCTTCCCGCAGTTCAGGAGGGCAAAGTCGTATGGGGCGGATGGAGTAGCTATGGGGAGGCAGGGCGGTGAGGACGGCTGCCCTCTGGGGTGGCTGGATTGGGCAGTGGGAACTGAGAAAGCCAAGCAGCCTTCCCTAGTGGGTGCCCACCCCCCTGCTCCGGCGGTTGCTCCCTGGGCCAGCAGCATCTGCCCCCGTTGGGCACCTGGGCCTCTGGTTTCTGGGCCCAGGGGCCTCCCCACTCCCCAGACCTGATCAGGCCTCATCTCATGACCTTAAGCTCCTATTTCTTCCTCCAAAAGGAAAGGGTAATTAGCACCAGCTCCGGTTCCCTCCCGATGGCTCATGTCCCAATTGGACCCTGGGATTAGACCCCGTAGGACGTGGTCATGAGTCCCCCACTCTCCGCTCTCACACTTACCCAGGGCCTGTTTCACCCTGATGGGTTCGGTGGCAGCTGAGCTCTCACCCACTCCGGCCTCGCTGACTGACCTGACACAAAACTCATACTCTTTCCCCGTCCTCAGCCCAGGAACTGTGAACCTGGGAGAGAAATGTGCAGCCTTCAGGGATGGCCAAACAGCCCAGAGACATTCCTGAACTTTCTAGAACAACCTTGTGGGATAAGTGGCCACCAGCATGGTAGGATTTAAGGATTCTTGGCCAGTTCTTACCTAAAAATATTGCCCCGGTCCCAGAGCGATGCCTGAAATAGCACCAACAGGGACGTAGTCTTTACCGTCTTAAGGGATGTTTGCTCTTCTGGGCCCACTGTAAAAATGCAAATATGCTGGGAAAGGCACCAATTTAATCGTGGACACGGTACATCTTCAGGACTTTGGGGCTTGTCCTTAAAAAAGAAGAAGTGGTGGCCTTTCTTGTTGTGACAATAGGAGCCCATCACTACGTATGGCAAAAATGTCTTGCTTTATAAACCTTCTCACTCTGTGAGCTTGGATCTTGCGCCTACTCTGCAAACCTCTCTTTCTCTCTCTTTTTTTTTTTTTTTGAGACAGAGCCTCAAGCTGTCACCCTGGATAGAGTGCTATGGCATCACAGCTCACAGCAACCTCCAATTCCTGGGCTCAAGCGAGTCTCCCGCCTCCGCCTCCCAAGCAGCTGGGACCACAGGCGCCTGCCACAACGCCCGGCCATTCCCTGGTTGCAGCCGTCATTGTTGTTTGGTGGGCCTGGGCTGGATTCGAACCCACTAGCTCAGGTGTACATGGCTGCTGCCTCAGCCCGTTGAGCTACAGGCGCCGAGCCAAACCTCTCTTTCTCAATAAACTTCATTTCATGCTTTGAAAACAAGTGACTGCGATTCAAAAAACACACAGTCAGGCCAGGTGCAGTGGCTCACACCGTGTAATCCCTGCATTCCGGGAGGCCAAGGCAGGTAGATTGCTTGAGCTCAGGAGTTCCAGAGCAGCCTGAGCAAGAACAAGACCTCATCTCTAAAAATAGCCTGGTGCTGTGGCAGGTGCCTGTAGTTCCAGCTACTTGGGAGGAGGCTGAGGCAGCAGGATCTCTTGAGCCCAGGAGTTTCAAGTTGCTGTGAGCTATGATGAAGCATCAGTACTCTACTGAGGGTGACAGAGTGAGATGCTGTCTCAAAAAAACCAAAAAACAAAACCCCACAAAGTCCTTTTAAAGACCCCAAAGAGAATTGTCATCCAGAGGAATACCATGTACGAGGACACTCTGGCTTAGAGAAAAATGTCCCTCTCATCCTGCCCCTTCTGCTAAAACCCAAATTGTAGACCTCTTTCTCCCTTTTCACTGATTAGCATTTTCCTGTAGCAAAATCTTGGCATGATTTACACCCTTGGGAGCTCCTGACAACTTTGAACCATGACAATAGCAGCACACTCTAAAACTCACTGTGCATGTATCAACAGGGTATTCGTCACAGCGCCCTCCAGGGAAGGTACTTTTACTTACCTCTCCTCTGGAGGTGAGTCCTGAGTGCTGGAATGTGGGAGGGAAAGGGCTCCCATAGGAGGCAAGACCTGTTTTGAAGTGCCTACTGCTGATCAAGGCACAGCCTAAGCCAGAGCCAGGTCTCCTGAGCTCCAGTGTAGCACCTGCCCCCTCATTCATTCAACATTTTTTTTTCCTTTCCTATTAGCCAGACTCTGTCGGGCCTGGCAGTTCAGTGACCTCCACAGCTCAGTTGAACTGCGTTTCCTTTAGTGGGCACCCCAGGCTCTGACCCCTGGGCAGCACATGTAACAAGTGACATGTACACATGTGACATGTTCCTTGGCTGTGTGACTCCGTCCATGCCAACTGTCCCTCAACGCTGCCCTCCCCCTAAGGGAAGCACACTCAGATGTAAGTAGGGGGAGAGTTCTTACTCTAGGCATAACCTTGACTCTGACCTAATTTGTCAAGAACCTGATTATTGTCCATCTTGAGAACTTTATCTGTTATTAGTAACAAATTATGAGTGACCCCTTGTAGCTGACCCTGAGGCATCCAAGACCAGTGGACACAGGGCCTCTCCATTTTTCTGGGGGTAAGTTGACCATGGAGGTCACGACCCAAGGTAAGGGGAGCCCAGCCAGGTGTGCTCAGGGTATAGCCAGCTGTCTGATAAAAAGGGAGAGGTCATGAGCTTAGAAGCCCTGAGACTCACTATACCTGCCAAGACATGGCTCCTTGAGGGTTGTGGACACCCTGGCTAATAGGAAAGGCAAAAAAATGTTGAATGAATGAATGAATGAATGAATGAATGAGGGAGCAGGTGCTGCACTGGAGCTCAGAGTAGACTGGGAGTTGGCATGTCAGGAGGCCAAGAGTGTGGCTCTACCACCCTCAGCCCCCACATTACAGAAGAGGGACCAAGGCTTGGAGAGGGTGGGTCTCCTGCGTAGGGTGCCAGAACAATGAGTGGAGGGTGTGGGGACTTACAAGTCTTGCCAGTTCAAAGCCCCCAGCTAGAGAGATAAGTACTCTGTCCTACAGATAGTGCGTCCTCAGAAAAGGTGCGTTGGAAGAGACCATCTGGGTTCAAGGCCCAGTTCCTCCCCTTACTGACTAGGAGAGCTCTGGCAAGTTACTTAACCTCTCTGTGCTTTGGTCTCTTCATCTGTAAAATGGTAATGAAAAGAACAGTCCTAAATGTATAGAATTTCGGTTAGAACCTGACGACCTGACACATGAAAGACGTTTAGACCAGCGCCTGGCCAGGGCACGTCCTGTTGACTTGTTTGATTTGTTCCTATCAGGGCACCTCCTTTGAGGCTGCCCTGGTACGGGAAGGGGTGAGCAGACTCACTTGTTGTCCTGGATGGGTTTGTTGTTAACTGTCTGCCACTCAGATGACCCCGCCTCCCGGGAGTAGATGTAATAACCCAGGAGCTCCGGACTGCCTTTCACAGGATCCCAGATCAGGGAGACAGAGGTCTGTGTGTCTCTGAGAGCTTGAACTTGAGCTGGAGGGGGGAGGGTAGCTGAAAAACAGAATCGTGTGTGAAGTGAGGATGCTGAGTTACACGGCTCTGACTGGCTGGGACAGGGGAGGAGCCCTGGCAGGGGTGGTGCATGAATTCAGGATATGCTGGGGCTGTAGGCAGGTCTTTCCCAGGCCCAGAGTATGCCCCGGGCTCTTGTACCCTAAAAGTCCTCTCTTGTGAGAGGTGAGCACTGACCAGGGCTGTCAGAACAATGGGCTGGCAGGGGAGGATAGCAAATTTTACAGCTTGGAAGTGACTTGCCCGGGCCCTCATTGTGCTGCAGGTGAGCCTCACCAGGGAGCAAGTGGGGGTCTGCTCAGAGCTGCATAGGCAGGACCCCAGCGGCAGGCCAGGGACCTTTAGAGCAGGGGCCACCTGCTCACACTTGGTTCCTGTGCTGGACCCTGCTGGACTCTACCACCTGTGAATTATTGATTTGGAAAAAACATCCATCTCTCCTTGAGCACCTGGTCCAGAGAAATGTGATTTCTGATGTCTTAAAATTTTCCAGGCCTAAGATCATGTTGCATTTCAGTGTTGTGATAGGTCAAAGGGGTCAGGAATGAGGAATGGGCAGGGTTCTGTCCCTGCGGCCTTGAGTCCCAAGGCCCTGAGGCTAGTGTCCAGGCCTGTTTTTCTGCCACCCATCCCCTGCACCCCGTGGGCACCTGGCTTGCCCTTCAAGGCGATGGGCTCGCTGGGCTCCGAGGGATCGCTCAGGCCATACTGGTTCATTGCCCGCACTCTGAAGACATACGACTTCCCTTTCTCCAGATCCAGAAGGGCAAATCTCGGTGATTTCACAGGGCTTTCTGAGTGGATGGCCTCCCAGGTACCACTACCTATGACTGACTGAAGAGAAAGAATTAGGGTTGGCTGAGTGCACACCTGGGTGCCCTCATGAGCTTCTGTCCCCAGCCCAGCTGCCCTCGAGGACCTGATGCCTGCAGGGACCTCACACTCCGTGTGTCTAGGACTCGCTCCATCATGTGCCGCACCTGTGCTGCCACTTTGCATTGGTGGCTCCCAGCTTCCCCTCGAGCCATCCTGGCTTCTTCACTCTCTCCCACACACCCCAAACGTGCTCCATCAACACACCCAGTTGGCTGTCCCTCCAAAGTGTACCCAAAACCCAGCCATTCCTTGCTCTACCTCATGCTCCCTTGTATAACCTTGCAGGCTGCCAGGATCTCTTTTTTTTTTTTTTTGAGACAGAGCCTCAAGCTGTCGCCCTGCATAGAGTGTCGTGGCATCACAGCTCACAGCAACCTCCAATTCCTAGGCTCAAGCGAGTCTCCTGCCTCTGCCTCCCAAGTAGCTGGGACTACAGGCACCTGCCACAATGCCCGGCTATTTTAGTTTGGGTTGCAGTCATCATTGTTGTTTGGCGGGCCCAGGCTGGATTCGAACCCGCCAGCTCAGGTTTACATGGCTGGCGCCTTAGCCTGCTGAGCCACAGGCGCCGAGCCGCTGCCAGGATCTCTTGCCTGAATTATCTCAACAGCCTTTGACTGGCCTCACTGTTTTTGCCTTTACCTGCTTTAGTCTTTTCTCAAATGGCCGTTGGAGGGATCCTTTTACAGCACAGAGCAGGTCAGGTCCCCTTTGCTCAAGCCCCTCGGAGCACGAGCTTCTCTGCCACCTGAGCTCAGTCCTATCTGGCCACTTTCCACTCCTGCTGTGTCTTTGTGCCTCTCTCTTGCCCTGGTGGCCCCAGTGCCACCTCTGGGTCTTTGCACTTGCTGATCCCTCAGCCTGGAATGTTCTTTTCCCCAGAAATCTCTTGGCTGGCTCCTCACTTCCTGTAGGTCTTTTTCTGGGCAGCCCCCACCCCCACCCTCCCTGGCCATGCCACCTAAAATGCCAGCAGCCTCTCCTCCTCTGCTTCAAATTTCCTTCCCTGCCTGTAGTTTTCTTCTTAGTCCCTAGCACTACCTTTTGTGCTTAATAGTTCACTGATTTATCTTGTTTATCATTGGTATCCCCCACCCCCACCCAATGCTGTGTCCTCAGGGCCAAGGACAGTATTGACACGTGGGAGAGGCTCCATCCGTGATTCTGCCCTGTAAGGAAGGGGTTCATTTCCCCGCTGATGAGGAGACTCAGCTTCAGAGAGGTTTGGTAACTTGGCCAAAACTCATTCATCTAATGATTGGAGAATATAATATTTAAATGTAGGTGTGGGTGGCTCCAAACTTGGTCACTATCCACAGCTCTGGGGACTCAAAAACCAGCCATAAATCCTGAGGCTCCGGACGGATGAAGGGTAAGGAGCCCAGGGTGATGCTGGCGAGTGAGAGATCACTTCCGCTGAATCTGGGCATGAGAGCTGAGACCAAAAGTCACCAGGGGGACCCACTGATTCTGCCCTCTGTGGTTTTCCCCTCCTAAGGTCCACCTGGCTGTCAGTAGCCAAGAACCCAGTAGGCCAAGAAATTGCCACAAGAAACAGTGAACATTGCTGAACACTTAGTGTGCACCAAGCTCTACTCTTAAGTTTATGTGTTTGAATTAATTAGATGCTCACATTGGCCTTATAAGTTGCATATAAATATTATTGCCATTTTACAGAAGAAACTGAGGCACAGAAAGACCAAATAACTTGCCCAAGGTCACAACGCTAGTAGCAAAGACAGATTTGAATCCAAGTTGTCTGACTTCAAGGTCTTCATCATTTTGGTCTAAACAAATCCTTGATTATCTATAGCTTTCCTGCGTCAGAGAAACAGGACCTATGCAAGTGTGGAAAGAGAGCCAGAGATTCCTCCCTGGAAGGTTGTTTTTTTTTTTGAGATAGAGTCTCACTTATTAACCCTCGGTAGAGTGCTGTGGCATCACAGCTCACAGCAACCTCTAACTCCTTGGGCTTAGGCGATTCTCTTGCCTCAGCCTCCCAAGTAGCTGGGACTACAGGCGCCCACCATAATGCCTGGCTATTTTTTTGTTGCAGTTTGGCTGGGGCTGGGTTTGAACCCACCACCCTCGGTATATGGGGCCAGCATCCTACTGAGCCACAGGCTCCGCCCCCTCCCTGGAAGGTTTTAACCAGAGATGGTCCCTCAGCCAGAGCTGGAGATTCCTCCCTGGAACGTTTAACTTGTTTATTCACTTAACCTTTACTGTGTACCTAGTATGTGCCAGGCACTGCACTGGGCACTTATCTTCCTAAGGGGAAGATAAACTTGGTCTCTGACTTCAGGGGGATGGCAGCCACGGACCCCTCTTGGGCTGCTGGTCCTGGTCGTGGGCTGTGTTTTCTTTCATCCTCGTAGGGCAGGTTCTCTACTCTATGCTGGAGGAAACTGAGGCTCAGAGAAGTTAGGACTCTGACTCAGGATCACACAGCAGAAGTCAGGATTTGAATCAGTCTTAACAACCTGCTGGATGGCTTTCCCGCCACTATGATGTCTACTAAACAGGAGCTGCCCTGCCCCCAGGTAGCCTCCCACTGTCCCCAGTGAGAACCACCTGCTAGTGCTGCAGGGGCTACCTTGGCTCTGCAGGGGCTGCTTGTTCGTGCCCTTGGCTGGAGGTACCAGCTTAGTGTGCCTCCCGGCACAGCCTTGCCAAGAAGGGTGGTTGGCCCCAATGTATAATATGACCTCTGGGGATGGGGAGGTACCCAGGGTATGGTGGATCTTACTGTTGTTATTGTTCTGTGTGCTTCTTAATTTTGGGTATTTCCACGAACAACCTTGAGAGCTGCCAGCAGTGACTGGCCTTTCAGGGCTGGAGATAAGCTCAGAGGGCCCTTCAATCTGTCCTGCCTCTCTGTAGGGCCATGCTCAAGCCCTTCCAGGCAGGGAATCCTCTTCTGTTCTCTGAAGCCTCCTCAGGGAACACTGCCTGGGGTCTCAGCAGTCCCTGCGCTTCCCACGCCCTGCCCCATAGTATCCTGGGGGGTCTTGTACCTTCTCCAGGGAATAGGTGAGTGGGGCTTTGCCCCGGGGTTTCGGTTCCTCCCAGGCCAGAACTGCGTAGGCCTCTCGGATCTCGCTGGCGTGGACATTGGTTGGCGGTGAGGGGATGGTCACAGCATCTGGAATCAGAGACATTGGGGGAGAGATGGGGGCCCTCAGAGACTCTTCACCTCAGCCCCTCATTCCATAGTAGCAGGAATTTGCTCCAGGTCAGCTGGCAACGTGAGGCACAGCCAGGGTCAGAACCCAGGTCTCCTGATGTCCTGGCCAGGCCTTTTCCCCAATATGCCACCTCCTCCTTGACACCCTGGCCTCCTCCCACCAGACCCCACTCACCTCTGCATCCCCCCACCCTGCATGTGGACAATTTCTGCCTCTTTGCAGTGTGTGTCCCAGAGTTTCCAGAACTATGCAGGAGATGAGGGTCCCGCATACCTTCAAAGTCCTCCGTGCTGACTGTGATCTTGTTTCCCAGATCAAAGGGGATCTCTAGGGTGAGAATGGAGCGTTGAGGGTGGGGGGCAGGAGGAGGCAGGCCCTGCTCCTGGTTCTGAATCTAGCCTGACCTGGTCCTAGCCTTGCAGCCCCCGGCCCTCACTACGTGGCCCAGGCACCTGCTGCCCTGGGGCTGGGGCTCCCGAGGGCAAGGCTGTTTTTCTCCTTGAGATTAAGGACATCCTGGAGAAGGTGTGGTTGTCCTCCCTCGGTTTAGCTGTATCTTCCCCTTCAGACTGGGGGATCCTGAGCGCAGGACAGGGTTCCTGAGGGCTGGGCTATCTCTCTTCCATCAGACTGGGGGTTCCTGAGGACTAGACTGTGTCTCCTCCATCAGGCTGGGGGTCCTGTGGGCTAAGCTGCCTCCTGTGCCAGGCAGTCCTGGGGTACCCTGACTGATGCTCTGTCCCTTAGGCCCTCTACACCCACCTGTCTTCCTCTGGGCTGCATCACGGTCGCCCATGACAACAGCTTCTGAGGCCTTGGAGGGGAGGCTGCTGCCTGCCCTATTGATGGCTCTCACCCGGAACCGATAGCTCTGGCCTTCGACAAGTCCTTGGATTGGGCACCGACAGGTCCCTCCGGGGGCCTCATGGCAGGGTACCCATTCCTTGGAGTCACCCTGGCACCTGTGGAAGACAAGCCCCAGCTTTTAGCCCTTGCCCAAGATGCACACCTTCACAGTTTGAGCCTCTCCCAGGACCACACTCTGACCCTGGCGGCCTGCCCTGCCCATCTCTGCCAGTTAAAGTCCTCCTCTCCGACTGAAGAGTCTGGCTCCAACCCCGGCCCCTCTGGGAGGCCTTTTCACCATCTTTGACCCTGACACTGACCAACACAGCCAGTGCCCCTCCTGAGCTTTCCCGCGAGCCTGGGGCTGTGCTCTGCCCTCCACACCCAGGTCCCACTTCACATCCCATAGCCCTCGGAGCCAGGTGTAGCCTCCTTCACGTGACATGTGGGGGTCCAGGGCTCAGAGGGAGAGCCCAAGATCACACAGCTATGTGTGATCACACACTCCCCATGTCAGAGCGCGTTCCAGATTGAACCTTGGAGCCTGGGCTCTCTGCATCCCCTCAGGCAGCATGACATTACTGATTTGGGGCGGGGGGGACAGTGGTCAGTGTGCATCCAACTCCTGTCTCACCCTTAGTGCAGCCCCGCACCCACACAGGAGCTAGTGGGATTGGGTGTCCTCTCCCGCTGGGGCCTCAGAGCCGGCAGTGTGGAAAGGCAGTGGGAGGTTCTGGGCCCTCTGACTCCTTTCTCATTCTTGGGCTGTTCCTCTCCCTTGGGGTCAGTGTTATTCTATCTCTGCCATTCAGGGAGAAAAACGGCCAACAAATTCACATGTGCTCAGGCCTCCAGCACTTGACCGTCTTGCCCCTCCAGGTCGGCTCGTGTAGAGGGTGCAGAGGGCAATGGCTGGTCCCCAGTGGTGGGCTTCCAGGCATCAGTGGGATTTGAGGGCATGGATACCCTCCTGTTGTTCCTAAATGATACAGCACGTCTCTCTCCTGTCCTGTTCCGAGAAGCGGTGTTGGGACGGCAATCTCGGAGGCCAGGCCTGGGGCCCCCTCTTTGCCGTGGGCCCACACCCAGACAGAATTCTGCCCTAGGGGCTCTGCCACTCAGAGACTGACTCACCTCTCGATGGAGTAGGCAGTGATGGGGCTGCCGCGGGTGTCGCTGGGTGGGGCCCAGGTCAGAATGAGGCAGTCCCTGTCCACGTCCAGGCACTGAACATTCAGTGGGGCCCCTGGGGCCCCTGGATTTTCAGGTGCAGCATCTGGAACCCAAGGGGTAAGAGGAGGGGGCACTGCCAGTCAGTGGCCATTTGGCAATGAGTCCCTTTCCACTCCTGCCCAACACCTTCCTTTCATTATCCCCCCAGCGACACAGTTCTGATGTTGAGAACTAGGGCCTGAATACCAGCCTCCTTAGCCCCGCAGACAGCAGCATCTGGGAGGGGGCAGTAATAATTATTAAGGGCCCGTTTTCCACCAAGCATCTGAATAATTGGCATAATTAACTTCTGAGCCCAGAGCAGCCCTCCACTTTGTAAATGGGGAAACTGAGTCTTGCAGAAGTGAGTGATTTAGCCTTCCAAGGTCACCCAGCTAGTAAAGTGACCAGGATTTGAACCCAGATTGAGTGAAGAAACCAGGAAGCAGAGCTCCGCCAGTGGCCGGAATCACCCCAGCCCCATGATCTGCCCCCCTTCCCTGGCTCCCAGTCAGTCTGTTTCTCAACCTTTCTAATGCCGCAGCCCTTTAATACAGTTCCTGTGGGTCGCGACCCACAGGTTGAGAACCTCTTAGAGGGTCACACAGTGCCACAGAGGTTCTTAGACTCTAACCCAATGTCCTGATTTTATGGGAGAAAAACTGAGGTCCCACAGCAAGCCAAGGGCAGAGGCCTGTTCTGGGGCTCAGCTGCCATCGGCCCCCACCCCCTCACCTCTCACAAGCACATAGGTGCTCTGCTCCTGGGGCCCACGGGGTGAGGACACTCGGATCGTGTAGAGCCCCTCATCCTCCTTGTAGGCGCAGAACACCTTCAGGGACGCCTGGCAGTCTTCATAGAGAACCTGTCGTCGACCTGAGGACCTCAGCAATTTCCCTGTGGAGGGAAGGAGGTTTAGTGTGAGATTATGGGGGACCCTGGCCTCAGCTGGGAGCCTGTAGAAGCTCTGGGGCTCCACAGGCCCCGCCAGGCAGAGGGCAGGGCTGGGTGGTTGCAGCCTGGGGCTCGGGGTGGGGTGTCAGCCTCCAGGGCTTTGCTAGGGTGGCAGCTAAAACTCTCCAAGCAGAAGGCTTGGGGTCCAGAGTAGGGGCGGAGGTTCTGTGAGGGAGGGGGAGCAGAAGAGATGGGGCCTCTATGGGGTTGAGGGACTCCATGAAGAGGGGCTCATTGAGGTGAGTAGGGGCTCAGGGAAGGGGCTGGGGTCTCATTGAGGGAGAGGGGGTCTCAGTGAGGCAGGCGGGGGCTGGTGGAGGGAGCTTAGTGAGGAGGAGGAACCCAGGAAGGGACTCTGGGAATGGGCCTCGCCCTGAGGCCATGCCAGGGGGCCATCTCTTCTATTTGTCACACACAAAGTCTCCTTCCTCCTCTGTTCTGGAAGATCTGCAGCCTTGGGAAAACATCTCAGTCTTTGGGAAACTCTGCAGATGTTTCTCAGGGCTCCTCGGGGTCCCCACCCCCCAGGTCCTTCCTGGGTTCAGAGGGGCACTATGTTCCCGTCTTGGCTACAACCTGATCAAGTCGGGGCAGCAGGTCGGGACACCCTTCCCACCCTCTTCCTGCCTTGGCTGACCAGCCTTCCCCAGTCCTTCCCAGTGATACCGCAGAGGCTTCCCAGCCTATAAGCCAGGAGTTATTTACTTAGTTATTTAGTTATTTAGTTATTTACCCCCACCTTCCTTCTGGGAGCACCGTCCCCTGCTGCTCCCAGCCTTGGCCTCTGTTCCCATGGCTTCAAATGCTGCTAGGGTGGCAGTGATGTGGGCCACGGGCCTGGCTAGTACTGATAGCTTCCTCCCTCCTCCCTGAGCTCACATGCCTCTGTACCCACCCTGCGCCCCAGCCCCAGCACAGGGACTATCACCCCACAGATGTGTGGTGGCCATCTGCCGGGCAATGTGGCTGACCCCCCTGGCTATGTACCCACTTTCTTCTGCCTCCTTAGCACCCTGTGGAGGGGGGCATAGCTTAATCCCTGTCCACTGCGGGGTTCCAGAATCAGGGATGGAGCCAGGCCTCTAGTCCCACTCTGGCTTTTGGCCTCTGGATCTGAGGTGAGCTGCTGAGGGGGGTGCCTCTGGAGGCTGCGGTCCAGGACTGGGGTCCTCACCATCTCGGAACCACTGGATGTTCTGCTCAGCGTCCAACACGTCTTCCGAAAAAAAGCAGGACAGAGAGAAGGGCTCCTTCTCACGGGCAAAGATTGGCTTCAGCATTGACGTGAATTCCACTTTGGAGCCAAACATCCATCCTGGGGTGGGAATAAAAATTGGGGGCAGAAGGCTTTTGAGACAGCCAGGGTGGCTGGGGGCTTAGATGGGGGTCACGATCCTTCTGGGGCAACCCCTCTCCTCTTAGTGTTGATTGGGAGAAGCCCAGCTTTGGAGGGCAGAGGAGAAGAGTCTTATCTAGGTGAGAACCAGAAAAACCAGAACAGCAATTATCTGAATGCTAAGTGCATTTGGGCTTTGCCTTTTTAACCCAGGTTTGGGCAGGGGACAGCTGAGCAGTAGGGGGCAGCTTGGGGCTACCTTGGGACTCCGTGAAGCCAGTCTGCAGGTATTACCCGCTCACAGACAGATCCCAAGTGGACATCCTTTAGTGGGCAAGGGATGAGTGTATTATAAACAAGACTATGGGGAGGCCAAAACCTGAACAGAGTCCTCAGTACTCCCCAGCCCCCACACCAGTCTACTTACGTTTAAAGATCTCTGAATCGAAGCCAGCATCCTTCCCCAGGTAAGCTGAAAACCCAAGGCAAGTGGAGTTGGAGAAGGCTCAGACTGCACATTCCTGCTATATTTTATGGACATGGGCTTTGGGCATGGGTTCAAGTCCTGGTCTGTCAGTGGTTTTTCCTGTGGCTTTGGAAAATTTCTTTCACTTGTTCCTGCCTGAATTTCTTCATTAGTAAAATGGGGACAATAATTCCTACCTGATGATGTGGGGTTCTGAGTTAATTAGTTCACATGAATAAAGCTCTCAGCCAGAGCCTGACTGAGTAGGTGCTCAATAAATGCTGGCTTCCTTCTTCTATCCAAACTGGCCACCAGGGTCATGCCCTGTCTTCACAGAGGTTCAGCCTGATTAGAGACTGTGGATTGCTGGTGGGTCCGGAGGTGGGCAAGGGGAGCAATGAGAGAGCCGTCTCGGGGCTGAAGGGTGAAATCCAAGCTCATACTGATACAGGTCACCTGAGAATAATAATAGCTGTCCCTCACAAAGTGCTTGTCACATGCCAGCAGCCCCCTGCCTGTAGGTATCCTTATTACCTTCTCATACCAATGGGGAAACTGAGGCAGAGTCACCCAGCTAATGTCTCAGGAGTCTGGAGCAATGATATGACGCCGGTCCCTGGGAAGGTCCTTCCTGGGTGAGGTCCAGAGAGAGGCAGGAGGTTGCCCAAGCTCCCACAGAAAATAAGTGGAAGACTGAGGATTGGAGCCTAGGGCTCCTGCCTCCCAGCCTAGAGTCTTTCAACAAGACCACCAAAGTCGCTATGGAGGTAGGAGCAGAGACGGTAGTGGTGGCAGTGAACAGATGCTCTCAGCAGGAAGTTACTGGAGTCTAGGAGCCAGGAATAAGCCCGGGGATCCTAGAGCTGCTGGCCTGGAGGAGGCAGGGACAGGGATCTGGTGAAGTGATGGGAAGGAGGGGCAGACAGAGAGAGGTGGGGCTCTAGTGCCTGACCTTGGACTTGACTCTGGGCACAGCCTATGGGGACAGCTCAGATTTCCACACAGAGAGCTTGGCCTGGCAGTGGGGACAGCTGCCTCCTGAGAGCTATTTGGGGAACAGGGCAGAGGGTGGAGAGGGCTGTGCAGGACAGTTTAACAAGGTCTGATGAGAGGCAGGGAGGGGGGCTGGATTCCACCTGTCTGCAGCCCAGGACAGCTGCCTTAGGAGTATGTATGTGGGGTGGGGATTGGGGAACTTCTCTCTCCTAGGGGCCCTGAGTGCAAAGCACAGAATACTTGAGGGTCCTGAAGTGTGGCCCCCTGGGAAGTGCTCTGCCCTGGTCATAGTAGGGGTAAGTTGTTATTTCCCAGAAGCTTATCAATTGCCAAGCTTGTTGGTATCATCTCATTAAACCAACATGAGCTTCTGAGGGAGGTGAGAGGATTCCTCCTTTCACGGATGAGGAAATAGAGGCTCAGAGAGGTGAAGTGGTTTCCCAGGTTATCATAGTCTGTAGGTGCCAGAGCCAGGACGTGAACTTGGGTTTAGCTGACTCATGTATCCCCTGCTCTCCTGCGATGATTTTAAATGCCCACAAGGTAATCTCCAGGAAGGGCCTGAGCCCAGCTGGGGCAGTGGAGGTCAGGTGGGGAGTTGGTGAGGCTTGGCCTTTGTCCCTGAGGACCCCTCAGCAGGGCTGGCAAGGCCACACTATCCTCCCAGAGGCCCTGAGCTGGGTCCAGACCTAAGTCCAACCTAGTAGGATAAGCATGTTCTTTAGCATGGCAGGCAGGTAGGGTTGCCTTGAACAGTTGTATAGGTTGTACACTGCACAAAGGTGTCCTCTGAGAGGGGACATGGTGGCTGAAATCCAGTCTGTTTTCCACTTGCCAAGCCATGTGTCCTGGCTACTTTTACCTAGAGAAAGGGGCCCCCTTTTTCTAATTCATCCACCCAGTTCGCACAGAGATGCCATCCATGCAGACAGAGCTGAATTTGGTCCCAGTCCTGTCACCAGCTAACTCAGGACAGAATCAGGTACTATTAAGTGGCATGTAACGAGAGCTCGAAAAGGTCAGTTCCCTTCCCCTCTCGTCCTAATTGCTCTTGGCACCAGTCTACAGGGGCAAGATGATCCTGCCTCACCCATGCCTCATAACATCACCCCTGAAGCTGGCAGTGCTGCCCCTGCAAGGCTGAGACAGAAGAGTCTCACTGACTCCAAAGGCAGTAGGAGTCTCCACGGCTACCCTGGCCCCCCAATGTCAGGCTAAACACCCTTGTGTTAGGAGTCCTTGCTAGGGTCGTAAACAGAGCCATGTTCTCATCTGCTCCATGAGGGTTTTTTGTGATGCAGGCTGGCCTGTTGGGATGGGAGGACTCACTGCGGACGAGGACTTTGGCGAAGGAGGAGGCCTGGCCGAAGGCATTCTTCACTCTCACGGTGTAGGTGGCTGAGTCCTCAAGGGTACACCTGAAAAGGAGAGAGGGAGAAGTTGCCCTCTGAGACTGCTGGGCTCCGCGGGAAACACAAGTCCCCACAAGTCCTCTGTGGGAAAGGCTGGGATTAAAGGAAAGCGTCATGGTGCAAGGGGAAGACTTGGGCGCTATCTGCGAAAGGCTGTGTGTCTTTGGGCTGGTCACTGCACCTTTCCATGTTTCCATGTCTTCTGAAAAACTAGGGATATAATATCACCTAAACCACCTCAGGGAAAAGTGCTTCAAAAATGTAGCCCCACTTTGCTTCTGAGAAGCAAATGTCCTATTCATCTTTGTGCCTTTGAAGTCAGAGTTGGTTGAGATGGAGGGCTTGGTATTTTGAAAACAATACTGCCATGTTACATCGCTATTGCTGACTCTGGAGGATCAGAGAGGTTAAGTGACTTGTCCAGAGTCACACAGCAACTGGAATCCAACCCAGTCTCAAACCAGAATTCTGTAGCAGGAGCCTCGTCCCTTCACACAGAGAACTAGACTTAGCTGAAGAACAGTGCGCATCAGCACAGAACTGGCCAGGAAGTCCACATGTTCTCAGCCAACCCTGTCATGTTCCCAGTGAAAGCATAGGTCAGCTGCAGCCCAGGGGCACCTTGGTGACTGAGAGTAGGTGGTCAGCAAGCACAGAGGCCCCACAGTGCCTCCTTTTCACCCTGGTCACTCAGGGCAGGAATCCCCCCCTGCTTCAAGAGCCATCCTCACCTGCCCCTCGAGGCTCCCCAGCCGCAAACCTTCCCCGACTGTGCAGCCCATGGGGCACCTCCTGTTTTCACTTTGCATGCTCAGGTATTTACAACCATGTAGCCCCACTTTGCTTCTGAGAAGCAAATGTCCTATTCTTCTTTGTGCCTTTGAAGTCAGAGTTGGTTGAGATGGAGGGCTTGGTATTTTGAAAACAATCCAGATGGACGGTGCCTGTGGCTCAAAGGAGTAGGATGCCACGGCCCCATATGCTAGAGGTGGTGGGCTCAAACCCAGCCCCAGCCAAAATAACTGCAAAAAAAAAAAAAGAAGAAAGAAAAAGAAAAAGAAAACAATCCAGATCGAGAGAACTGGCTCAAACCCAGGCCTTGCCTGGTGCTAGCTGTGTAAGACCCTTTGCTTTCAGAGCCTGTCTCTTCCCTGCGACGTGGGATGACAATGTCTCCTCGTGGGAGGGCTGGTAAGGATTACTGATCATATGCACAAAGCACCTAGCACAGGGCTTGGTACCAGGAGGACCTCAACATGTGGCAGCCGACATGAATGACATGCACATTTGGAGGACTGTGCTTTTACATGCCCTCCATGCAGCCTGCCTCTTCCTCCCAAATCATGCCTTAGATTCACCATGTGCTGAAAGGCCCAACCCTCCCCTCACGTGTGCTAGTATATTGCATGTGTTTGTGCATTGGATGTTTTCTTTCCGCTAGCACCTTGCTTTCTCAGCTCAGCATTCACTATTAAATCTGAGTCTGCGTGTCTAATTCCAAGGCATCAGAGCCACACAGGTGAGTGCTTATTACATACTCACTCCCAGGCCCCACTCCAGATCTACTGAATTTAAACCTCTAGAGGGCCCGGCCCTGGAATCAGTATTTTGGTCAGCACCCAGATATTTCTATAGGTGAGACAAGCAGAGGACACAGCTCTGAGGAAGCTTGGGACCCTGCTCTGGCTTTGGTGGTGGTGAAGTCTGGGGGCTGTGGGTCCCTCCGGATTCACAGTCTCACCTCCTGATCTCCAGGGTCAACAGCCCGTAGTTGTTGGTGATCCGGTACTTCCCAGCAGGAAAGAGGCGAGGATCAATTCGTGTGTCATTTTTGTACCTGTGGAGATTCTGTGGTCAGTGACAGGCAGTGTGGTTCTAAGGCGGAGGGGGCGGGAGCCTCTTGGATTCCAACCTCAGTTTTGTGTTACTTGCCTATGTGACCCACGGCAGCTCTGAACTGAACTGAACTGAATCTCAGTTGTCCTTCCCTGTGAAATGGGAGTATAATAGCTCCAGCCTCATAGGGTTGTGTGACAGTTGTGCTCTATACACTATAGATGCTCAAGCATTTGTTCCTTGGGGGCAGAGAAGAGAGAGCAGTAGCCCCTCACCCTAGCAGGGCCACCCACAGGGCTACCCCAGGCCCAGCCCCAGCCTTTTCCTCCTCTCTGAGGGGGCTTGCAGGAAGGTACCCCCAATCCCTACTTGCCGTGCCGACCCCTCACAATGGCCGTTCTTTATTTTGGCTCTTACAATCACCTGAGGAGCTTTTGAAAATTTCTATGTGGAGTTTTTGAACATAAGCCTTTGGGAATTTGCATCAGAAACTGCTAATTGTCCTCCAATAGCCATTCTTAGGGGGAGATAGAATTTTCCCCTGGGCCATCCCATATATGACATGTTTCTTTACCTCTCTTTCTGTCAAGTGTGGCCATATATATGAGCTAGGACTGGAGACAGCAAGTGGGGACAAGTGTCCTGAGGACGAGTGTCAAGTGGCTGCTCTCACGACAGCACCCTTTGCCCCTTCCTCATCATCCTCCCTCTGTCCTGCAGCCTGAATGCTGTCTCTGCACTTACAGCCCAGGGATCTGGAGGAAGCTGAGTCCCTGCTGACTCTGGGGAGCAGAATAGCTGCAGCAGCCCTATGCTGACATTTAGGTGGAAGAAAAATAAACTTCTGTCTTATTTAATCTGCTAACCCCCCCCCCCCCACAATTCCTTGCCCAGGTTGCATCCCAGATCAATGAAATCAGAATTCTGGGGGTAGGACTCAGGCATCAGTATTTTTAAAATCCCCTGATGATTCTCAAGCACACCACCCTGCCCTGGGTGTTTTTTGTGAACTTGGGGTTCTTGTTCTGATGTGTGAACTAGACAGGGTTTGGCCTGGGTGTCTGGAGGCCTAAAGAGTCGGGGCAGAGGAGTGAACATCAGTCACAGGTAGGAGGCCTGGGTTCTTGATGCAGCTTGCTGTGTGACCTTGGGCCACTCAGTCTCCCTCTCTGGGCCTCTAAGTCCTCAAGGCTGCCGAATGGATGGTCTCACGTGGTGGATGCCCAGCGGTGATGGTTGAGGTTGAAGAGGAGGCTTTGCTGAGAGAGGTGCCCAGTGATCTGGGCACCTGTCAGTGCGCTGCCATCCTTGGACCTGCCCCCCCCACACCCTGTTTGTCTCCATGGCAACCAAACAGCACCACACCCACATTCCACCACAAAACCTTAAGCCTGGGCCCTCTTCCAAAAGGAGCCCAGCTAGGTCTCCATGGGGCAGGTGGTACCTATCTTTCCAGCTGTCCCAGGGGCTGGGAGCCAGGGTCAGGACCCCCACCAGACACCTGTCACGAACATTTCAGAAACCTTAGTCTGGCTAACTGTGTCTCCTGGGAAAAGCATCAGCGGCTGCTCTGGCCCAGTATGGAGAACTAGAGACCTCAATCAATGCTTCCCCCACCCTGTCTCCGGGCCTGTCTCCTGCCTACAGTCAGGCCCTTGAAAGAGGCATGGTGTGGACGGGCCTATGTGGCTGCCAGGGACCAAACAATATTAACAGAGTTAACTGAGGCAGGAGCCCAGCCCAGGGCCTGGCTCAGCCTCATCACGGACAGCGATTTTTATTCTTTATCTAACTTTTCCCCTCACATATTTTGGTGTTCAAGTTTCCTTTTTTAGTAGGACGTGGACTGAGAGATTGATTCTAAACGGGAAGACCCATTTCTGCGGTGAACGTGGGCAGAGTGGGTCTCGCTTCACACCGGTCCTCCCTCGGGACGGAAGCTTCTCCTCATCTCTGATCTGGAGGTGGGACCGTGGGGGCCGGCGCCCTCCTCGCCTCTCCGGCGTCTCCAGGATTCCCTGGCTTGGCTTTCGAGGTGCCCAGCTCTGGCCCAGCCACCTTCCAGCACTCCCTGTCCTCTGCTCTGGTCTTTGTCTCTCTGTACCCCTGGCCCAGCCCCTGGCACCTCTCAGGCTTAGCGCTTTCTGGCTTGAGGATTCCCTGCTTTCCTTCACACAGCGCCACGAACAGGGATGCTCCTCCCTGACCTCCCCCCATGAAAGCAAACCCCTCTCCGGCCTTCAATGGCAAGTTCCATTCTTTCTCAAGGACACTGATTCAAGTTAGTCCCATTGGATAAACGCTCTGGGGGCGAATGAGTGCTTTGCCTCGTGCCTCTCTCCAGGTTGTGTGTTCGAGTTTTCTCAGGGCCTCATCATTCAGGAAGTGTTCAAGAATTGCTGAGCGAACAGACTCCCGTGACAAGCCGGGGAGCCGGGCGAGCCAGGGAAGGGAAAAGAAAGGAATGGAAGGGAAGGGAAGGGACCCTGACCTAGGGCTGGGTCTCCACCAGTGCCTGGACAGGACAGGTCCCATCCTGAGACAACGTGTGGCCCTGCCCTAGGGGATTGATGATGGAAAACCAGATCCCTGAAGCCAGGAGCACGGGTGCCACCCGAGCCACTCAGGCTGGAGGTGGGCCTAGCCTTGGCTCCCGCTGTGTGTCAGGAATGCTCACCTCCCTGTTGTGGCAACCTTGTTGGCAGGGGTGGAAACAAGTCCCCCTCCCAAGAGGCTTCCCAGAATCCCTTAGCCATGGGCCTCTGGGTCAGGGCCGGGCAGGACGTGGCTTCAGGGCCAGGACAGCTGAGGTGCTGACCTCCACTTAGCCTAGACAGGTGCTGCCAGCATCCTCCTACTGGGACCAATGATTTGCACCCAGGGACCACCTCGGTTCCCACTGAGTCCCAGCACCCAGCAAGGTGCTTGATGTCCTTTTTGAGTAAACGCCAGCTGGCCAGTGCCAGCTCCCTCATGAAACCTTTCTCGACAGCTCCTGGCCAAAGTACCTTCTATTTCTCTGACTTCAGAAGCATTATGGTGCTTGAAGAAAAATGACAGCTGTAACGATCCCCTCCCTACTCTCCAAGCTGGTTCAGGGACTTCATGGGCTAGAGACAGGAGACCTGAGTTTGAATGCTGGCTCACACTGGCTGTGTGACCTTAGGTAAGTCACACTACCTCTCTGAGCCTCGATAGCCTCGCCTCCGAAATGGGGGTAATAAATCGTCCCTTCCTCATGAGTGGCCTTGATGCTCAACCATAGTGAGGTGCTGGGACAGCGCCAAGTGGGCTTCGGTGTAAGATGCCACTGCTTTCCCTCACGTTCTCGGCTGTTTGTGAGCTTTCCTCTCCCCTATCAGGCCACGGTCCGTTCACCCTCAGGATCTGGTCCTATATCATCTCTTCTGAGACGCCTTCCTGGATCCTTCTGGCCAAGGCAGCCACTTCCTCCTGTCACCCCTACTTTTTTTTTTTTTTTTTTGTGACAGAGCCTCAAGCTGTCACCCTGGATACAGTGCCTTGGCATCACAGCTCACAGCAACCTTTAATTCCCGGGCTCAAGCGAGTCTCCTGCCTCTGCCTCCCAAGTAGCTGGGACTACAGGCGCCCGCCACAACGCCCAGCCATTTTTTGGTTGCAGCCGTCTTTGTTGTTTGGCAGGCCCGGGCTGGATTCGAACCCGCCAGCTCAGGTGTACGTGGCTGGCGCCTTAGCCCGTTGAGCCACAGGCGCCGAGCCACCCCCACTTTTTTGATCTCCCATATCTCCTATAAGGCTGTTGTTTCTCTTCTGGACTGAGAGTTCCCTGAGGGTAAGATTGTGTCTGGTTCATTTCTGCAGCCCAATGTCAGGCTGTGGGACAGATGATACTCTTGGGAAATATTTGCTAAAACCTTCCTTTCACTTCAAGGTGCCTGGTCATGGTCTTGGACCCAGAGGGAACTCAGGAAATAATGGCTCAGCTGTGGAAATGGCACGCCTGCCTCCTCCTGGGGTAAAACTCAGAACTAGGATGTGACTCGGCCTGTGTAGGGGCTCGTGTCCTCCCCCTCCTCTCCCCCCCACAAAGCCCGCCCACCAGCCCTGCCTCTGGGGTTCCACTATGGCTGCACTCCCAGGAATGGCATCTCCTGCTTTCCCGACACTTTTCAAGTTCTGAGGGCTTCCATGTTGTCACGGCATTAAAACCTCACTGCATGTAGGTTGGACAGGAGGTCTTCAACCCATTTTACAGAATAGGAAACTGAGGCAGGACAAGCCCAGTTAAGAGCCATGGCTGAGACTGCACACTGAGTTAGGGGAGGGAAAACCAGGCCTGGAGCACAGCACTCCCGCTCCAGGCCTGAGCTCCTTCTGACTGCAGGCCCTGCCCTCCCCACCTTCTCCCCTGCTCCCGGCCCCTGCCCTGCCTCCCACCATCATCCCTCAGCCCTGGAGACACCCAGCTCAGAGCAGCTGCTTTCTCATGCCACCAGAGTCTTATTTTATGAGGGCTGGCTCCTCAGGGGCCCAGAATTCCAGCCCCAGGCCTGCTAGTGAACAGCTAAGAATAACCCAGGCCTCAGTCTTTGGCAGCTGCTGCCCTATTTGAGGAGTGGGCAGAGCTCAGGGTCTGTGGGTCTGTGGGTTTGCTAAGGCCACAAGAACTCAGGCTATAAGGAACTTGCACTCACATGACCCCAGAGACCCCAAGCATGGAGTCAGGGCGAGAACCACCCTTGCACCCCAGTGGCTTACCAGGTGACCTGGGGTGGTGGCGAGGCATAGACGGTGCAGGTCAGCAGGACATTCGCATGCTCCCAGACAGCGTGGGAGCGCAGAGGTATCCAGAACCATGGCCCCCGGCCTGAGCACAGCTCCCTTAGCTCTTTGGCCTCCTGGACCTTTTCCTCCATCTGGAGGCGGAAGAGTGTGTGACTCTGATGCTCTAGGGACCACCTCTCCTCCGTCTTAGCCATCGCCTCCCCTGGACACCCAGACTCCAGAGGGAGCAGCCTCCGCAGCACCAGCTGAGACAGTGTGGGCCGGTGGGGAGGGTGTGGGCCTGGGATCAAGGCCTGACCCTTCTGCTCTCCAGCTGTGAGGCCCTAGGCAGGTCCTCAGTATTCTTATCTGTGACATGGGATGATGATAATCTCTCCCCACCCACTGTGGGACGTAGTCAACGTGGGCACTGAGAAAGCCCACACAAGTGTGACCTGGGGAAGGGGCCAAGAGCGGCTCAGGTCTCAGACATAGGCCAGGGTTCTTCTGTGTTCTCAGCACCGGCAGTCACCCTACAAACCCAGTCTCCCATAAATCCCACCTCGGGACTGAGGCCCAGGAACGGTGACTCAATTGCCCCTGGTCACATAACTGGCAGGTGGAGGCAAGGTTCAAACCCAGAGCTCAGTCTCTGTCCTGGCCCGGGGCCCCTCACCCGCTGTCTCAGTGCCTTCCGGTCACGCCTCTGGCGCAGCGTCCGGTGTGTCCGCAGGTAAGCAATCTCAGTCTTTTCCCAGTCATTGCCGAAGCCCACCCGCTTCTGCCCGCGCTCCTCCAGCTCCACGGTGGAGGTCCGGCGTCTCAGCTGGGCTTCCCTGCAGGGTCAGAGTCCACGGGGGCTTAGGCAGGGCCAGAGGGCCTGGGGCGGCCTGGTGAGTTCCCTCCTCACACCCAGCAATGCCAGAGGCACAGGAAGCTTTTTGAGGACAAGTGCAACTTTGTACCCTTTTTTTGTCTCCAAAACTCCCTGAGAAGGCCCCTGCTTACAGTCAGTGTGGAATAAACACTTGCCTATCATTACAGTTTGTGATGCTCTTTTAAAAACCTTTGGGCAGCTAGATGGAGTAGCTTATGCCTAAAATCCTAACACTCTAGGAGGCTGAGGCAAGATCACTTGAGCTTAGGAGTTCGAGACCAGCCTGAGCAAAAGTGAGGACTCCAAATATTAGGCACCAGCTACTCAGAAGGCTGAGGCAGGAGGATGGCTTGAGCCCAGGTGTTTGAGTTTGCTGTGAGCTGGGCTGATAGCATGGCAACAGCGTGAGACTCAATGTCTCAAAAAAAAACAAATAAAAAACTGTGACTTTTTTTCACTAAGGCCAAGCAGGTGGCCAGGACCATGACTCAGGCCTTTCAGCCCAGAGCCCTGCCCAAGCTAGACCCCGTTGCTCCACACTGTCACGTTCAGGGGCCTTCCAGGCTCTGGGCTCCTGTGTGAAACTGGGGCTGGTTCACTCGCTCCTTCCCTCCCATTCCCAGCCCTTCCCACGTGAAGCTCGTGGGTGAAGTAGGCGCCCCACCCTCTCCCTTGGGGACAGTCCCTCACTGCAATGTGGACTTTCTAGAGGGCCACGTGTGGGCGGTGCAGGCAGACAGCCCAGGGCTTACACTCCTGTCGACAGCCCCATTCTAGATACGTAATTTTCTTCTTATTTATTTATTATTTTTAGATATGTAATTTTGGACTGGTTCTCTAAGCTCAGGGTGGGGGCCCAGCAGGAAGTGAGGGGACTGGACAGGCAGGGTTCCCAGGGAGGGTCCCCAAACTTACCAAGACAACTCGGAGGCGGCTGTCAGAGCCAGGGCTGCGGCGAGGGCGTAGTCGGCGGCGGTGAATTGGTATTCCTCCTCGCTGTGTCCAGGAGGGGCGAGTTAATGGCTCCTGCGGGACGAGCTGGGGGCTCCCGGAGGTGAGGGCTGCATCCACCCACCTCAACCTCAGGGTGCGCGCAGGCGGGGCCGGACCACCACCCTTAGGGTTTCCAGAGGGAACGGCTATTCCTCCCCGCCTATCAGGGGCCCCCGGAGGGCGGGGCTGTGTCTGCCTCCTCCGCTGGGGCCTCGCGCTCCCACCTGCTGCGGAAGGTCCGCCTCCGCACCGAGGAGCCCATGTGCAGGCTGTGCTGCCGCTGCTCCCTCTGCTCCTCCTCCTGCCGGTGCTCCAGCCTGTGGACCTCCATGGCCTGGCGGGGCTGAGGGTCCCCCACGCTTCCGGGGGTATGGGGCAGAGTCATGGCTACAAGAGCGACCACCTGTCAAGGCCAAGGTTCATGCTCATTCCAGCAGATACCTGCCCATCCTTTCCTGTGCTGTCTTCCCAACATCTCTGGGAGGCTAGCCGGCCTTGGGGTTCTGTCTTGAGTGGGCAGACAGGGGGGCTGAAGCCTGAGAAGGAGAGGGACCTACCCAAACAGGCTTTGGGCTCTGAGCCTGGCTTCTCCTCGACCACATGGACCCCTTGCCAGCTAAGTGAGCAGCACCCCACATAGGGGAGCAGCTCCTGGCTTCCAGATGCTTCTAGCTGTACACCTGCCCTTGGCTGACTGCAGGATCTGGGGCAAGCCTTTCTGTTCTTGGGGCCTCAGCTTCCCTCCCAGTCAGGGAGTGAAATTGTGGCTTCCATGGCTGTGTCTGTGACTCAAAATGGACAAGTGTCCTCCCTGTTCCTGCACAGTCCTCACTCAGTCCTACCATGCTGGTTCCTCTCCTGGAGCATCCTTCCCTTCCCCTGGGAGAGCTTAATTCCAGCCATTCTTCAAAGGCCAAGCTGATAACGCTCCAGTTAGCACAGTGGTTAATCATGGAGACCTGGGCCCAGCTCAGCAGGTGTGATCCCTGCTCCTGTGACCTTGGGCAGGACTCTATGACTTGGTTTTCTCATCTGTAAAATGGCCCTACAAACCAACAACTACCAAAGTAGTTGTAAAGGTTAGATGGGTGCCTAACACTTACTAAGTACTATGTAAGTGTCAGAAGTTAGCGTTATTTTTCCAAGAAGCCCTGCTGAAAAACTATAGGCCATCTAGAACTCTCCCTACTCAAGTCCTTTTTGTACTTTTAATCTGTATTGTACAGTTTAGCTGATTCAGAAAATGCCTCCTCATCCAGTTTAATTACTTTGCATCTGTGCATCTTGACTCTTCAACAGTATTGTATGTGAATTAAAAGTGACAATAGTGAGCGCCTCCTGTGTGCTAGGCCCCACCCTGGGAGTTTTCACATGCATGATCCACAGTCCCTGCAATAACTCAAATGACGACAGCCCCGTTATTACCTCATTTTGCTGACAAGGGAGGGGAAGCGCTTGCCTATGGCCGCTGGCTAGTTGGTGGTGGGGCCATGACTGCCAGGCCCCTGGGCCTCCTGACCTCTGCATCTCATGTCTGCTCAAGCCCAGGCCTGGACCATAGACCCTGCTTCTCCTAAGTGGATCACAACACGTAGCTCCTCCTTTGCACTCCTGAGGCTCAGGTGTAGGCCCCAGATGGGGCTCAGTAGGGCTGGGTCAAATTGATCTGGAGGAGGCTCATGGATACGGAGAGACAAGGGTGGTGGCTTTGGGTTTGGGCGCTCAGCTCTTCCTCAGATCTGGGTCTGCTGTGAATCTGGGGCCCCACTGACACTTGGTGGAATCCCTGGGGTGGCTTTCACACCTTGTCCAGGTGCGAATCCTGGTCAGCTCTGACCTAGGAGGGTCCCTGTCCAGGCTTGGGAGGGAAACAGAAGAGGAGACAATCACTCCCCCCCTGTCCTGTCAGCTCTGGCCCTTATCTTCCTGCAGGGGCCTGCTACAGGTGTCGGTGTATGTGTGTGTGTGTGTATGGGTACGTGTAGACTGTCCTCTGAACTTGGGTATGAACACAGCACCTTGGTGACCATTTATCTAAGTCCGTGATGTGGAATCTGAGCCCACTGGCCATCAGAAATCTCTCGGCCTGGAAGGGGCCTTCTGGGGAGTGTTGTGGGGCTCAGGCTGCTGTGGGCCAGCCTTACTGGGCATTTACTCTTCCCAGTTCCTAAAAGTTTGCTACCTTTGGGCATCCACAGCTGTGGGAACCAGGAAAGAGTTAGCTGGGACCAAGGGCTGCCCCTAAAGCTCCCTTGGCTCCTGCCCTCAGCCTCAGCTGAACATAATGGGACAGCCACTCTCTTCAGCTTCATATATAGGCCCTCCCAATGGAAGAAGTTCTCCCCGTGCCCAGAGAAGTGGCCAGCCCTGCTCATTCTGCCCTTCACCCTCATAGCCTGGGAGAAGAGCTGCTAGGCACTCCCCTAGGCAGAGCAAGGTCCCCTCGTACCTCCAGTTTTCCTAGGACGATGTGGCCCTGGTCCCAGCAGCCTAGAGTTAACATTCCCTGGCGCCAGCCCCTGGCTCCCTTCCCCTGGGCGCTCTGTTCCTGATTAGCAGGGTGACCAGGGCTGGCGCACATCCCTGACCTCAGGGCCTGAGGCAACCAGGCTTCTGGCTTTAGCGGGTGAGGCACGGATTCTTTTTAAAGCACTGACTGATGCTCAGGATTAAGCAGGGACAAGTTTGCAACCTCCTTGCCTTTCCCTCCAGGACCAGGGTTCCCTCTTCCCAGAACACTGTGTGTCAGCCCTGGAGGGTTCAGCAGGGTGTGGGCCTGGAGGGGAAACCACCACCTTTGCCCTTTCCTGGGCGTGCAAAAGCCTGGGCCAGACATTTGTGGTCATCCAACCACCTTGGCTTTCTACCCAGGCCTCTATCTGCTTCCCAGCCCTCCAACAGGCATCCCTAGGAGGTCTCTCTCCCTTCTCCAAGAGGGGAAGAGAAATGCATGCAGGTTTTTCAAGAACCCCCTGGGGACTGATGGCAGAGGCTGCATTGGGTAGGAAAGAGCAGAGACAGGGTCTGTGCCAGCTGGAACATGCTTTTAGCCGGTGGCTCCACCAGCTTCTCAGAGGCTCCAGTTCTGGGCTGGCCTCTGAACAGCCCGGGCACTGGCTGAGATCCTTTCCGGCTCTAAGACTTGGGATCTGAGGGCTCGCTCCCTTCCCTGCCTGTGGGGTCGGCCAAGCAGAACTCAGCCAGCACTGTTGTAAGTTTGGGGGCCTTGCCAGCTCACCCTGGTCCCTGCCGGTTGTGGCTTCATCATAGGAAAGAATCCAGTTCCCAGGGTGGCCTTGTGTGTGTGTGTGTGTGTGTGTTTGTACGCATGTGCAGCTTTCAATAAGACAGAAAACTCAGCTCTTGGGAGACCCAGGGCCACTCAGAGCAGAGGGATGGGGCAGAGATTTCTGAGATTCTCTCCCCCATTTTAACTTTGAGGGAGCCCTTCCCCAGCACACACACACACACACACACACACGAATCACTCCCAGTGGAAAGCTGAGGGTCTCATTTTCTGGAGCTGTATCTGCCCGCCCCGGTCCCTGGAGGTGACTCACAGAAGCAGCTTGCCCACTTAGGACTCTCTGGGGAGAAGATTCCAGGGGGCGAGAGGCTCCTTGGTCTCTTCCTGCCTTTGGCTCAGCGGGGACTGGGAGAAAAATGTGATCCTGGAGCCTGCACCGTCTTAAATATAGCAGCACTGTGACAGTACGATGACAATGGAAGAGAACTATGGTGTGGGGCGGAGGGGGGAGGGACAGCTCCGTCCTGCCAGCACTGCTGGATGGCAGCAACAGGTGGAGCTGGCCCCCACCTGCCCCCGTGCCCGCTCCACCCCTCAGTGATGCCTTCAGCCTGACTGCCCCTGTCACAGTGGAAGGGATGGCTCGGGCCTGTTAGGTGGGAGGCGGATCCAGTGCAGTTCCCAGCTGTTGGGAGTTCAGATCTGAATTCTCCTCCTGGCTGTGCTGGGTGCCCTGGGGAAAGCACTCAGCCTCTCCAATCTGATTCCCCTTCTGAAAAATGGAGACTTCAAGACTGGACACTTGGATGTCATGAAGATAAAATGTAATCTAAAAATTAGTCTTTGGTGCTACTAAGTTATCACTGGGAAAATGGAGAGGCGAGGCTTTTGGTGTCTTCCACCGGTTACTCACATAGCCCCTACCTTGTCCTCTGTCACATGTGGGCGAGGAGTTGGGGTCCCCAGGCTCCGTCTTCCCACCCTTCCTCCTGAGCCCACCTCCCTCAGTCTCAATTCCATCTCTGTCACATTCACTCACACCTACCTGTGCCAGGCCTGGTGCACACTGGGGATGCAGGAGGAGGCCTCCTTAATCTAGAGGGGACAATGGGCAGTCACGACTGGGGCGACCAGGAAGGTGCCAGTCCAGGTCTCAGGATGGAATAGCTTGGGGAAGGTGGTGACAGGGCGCACGGTGCAGAGAGCATAGCTGCCTTCCCTGGCCTCTTCTTGTGGCCACAGGTGGCCACCAACATGTGCCTGTCACTCTTCCTAGAACCTTGGGAGACTACTCACTGGAGAGACAGAGAGAGAAAGAGAGAGAGAGAGAGAGAGAAAGAGACAGAGACAGAGAAAGAGACAGAGAGAGAGAGAGACAGACAGAGAAAGAGAGAGAGAGACAGAGAGAGAGACACAGAGAGAGACAGAGAAAGAGAGACAGAAAGAGAGAGAAAGAGAGAGAGACAGAGAAAGAGTGAGAGAGACAGAGAGAGAGAGAGACAGAGAAAGAGACAGAGAGAGACAGACAGACAGAGAAAGAGAGAGAGACACAGAGAGAGACAGAGACAGAGAGAGAGACAGAAAGAGAGAGAAAGAGAGAGAGACAGAGAAAGAGTGAGAGAGACAGAGAGAGAGAGAGAGAGACAGAGAAAGAGACAGAGAGAGAGAGACAGACAGACAGACAAAGAGAGAGAGAGACAGAGAAAGAGTGAGAGAGACACAGAGAGAGAGAGAGACAGACAGACAGAGAAAGAGAGAGAGAGACAGAGAGAGAGAGAGACAGAGAGAGAGACACAGAGAGAGAGAGACAGAGACAGAGAGAGAGAGAGAGAAACGAGAGAGAGAGAGAGAGAGAGATCGCACTCATATGCTAGTGAGCTCTTCAGCCAAGGCCTTAACCTCCTGCCCTGTTTGAAACCCCTCCCTAAGCCCTCCTGCTTCTCTTCTCTTCCTCCCTGCCCACAGTGTGACCGCATCTCTGGGGGGAGGGCATTTGGCTTTTCTCTTCTGTCTTTCATGGACCCAACCTAAGAAGGGCTTTTTTTTTTTTTTTTTGTAGAGACAGAGTCTCACTTTATCGCCCTGGGTAGAGTGCTGTGGCATCACACTGCTCACAGCAACCTCCAGCTCTTGGGCTTAAGCGATTCTCTTGCCTC
>CAUYON010031106.1:0-12656 GCA_963573935.1 Arctocebus calabarensis
CTGGATCCTGTTTGTTAGGATCTTATTGAATATTTTTGCATCAACATTCATTAGTGATATTGGTCTGTAGTTTTCTTTTCTTGTTGGATCTTTTCCTGGTTTAGGGATCAAGGTGATATTCGCTTCATAGACTGTATTGGGTAGTATTCCATCCTTTTCTATATTTTGGAAAAGGTTGAATAATATAGGTACTAATTCCTCTTTAAAGGTTTGGTAGAATTCTGACGTGAAGTCATCTGGTCCCGGACTTTTCTTTTTAGGGAGATTTCGTATGGTTGATGCTATTTCAGAACTTGATATCGGCCGGTTCAACATTTCCACTTCATTCTGGCTAAGTCTAGGAAGGTGTCGTGCTTCCAAATATTGGTCAATTTCCTTCATATTTTCATATTTCTGAGAGTAAAGTTTCTTGTAATATTCGTTAAGGATGTTTTGAATTTCTGAGGGGTCTGTGGTTATTTCATCTTAACCATTTCTGATTGATGAAATTAGAGATTTTACTCTTTTTTTCCTGATTGGAGTAGCCAAAGGTTTATCTATTTTATTGACCTTTCCAAAGAACCAACTTTTTGATTTATTGGTCTGTTGTATAATTCTTTTGTTTTCAATTTCATTTAATTCTGCCCTGATTTTGGTTATTCCTTTTCTCCTGCTGGGTTTGGGTTAGAATGTTTTTCCTTTTCCAGTTGTTTGAGATGTCCCATTAAGTTGTTAACTTCCTCTCTTTCTTTTCTCTTGAGGAAGGCTATGTCAATCAGGTTGATAAAAATATCTCAGATTGTATGCGAAGCCCGCACACTGTACCCCATGATTGAACTAATGTACACAGCTATGATTCGATAAAATAAATAAATAAATAAATAAATAAATAAATAAATAAATAAATTTCCCTCTTAGAACTGCCTTTGCAGTATCCCAGAGGTTTTGATAATTTGTGTCTTCATTGTCATTTTGTTCCAAAAGTTTAGTGATTTCATTCTTAATCTCATCAATGACCCATCTATCTTTCAGTATAAGGTGATTTAGTTTCCATGTTTTTGTTTGAGTATGCAAATTCCTGTTATTGGTGAGTGCAACTTTTATTCCATGGTGGTCCGAGAAGATGCAAGGAATAATATCTATTCTTTTAAATTTGCTGAGGTTAGATTTGTGACCTAAGATGTGATCAATTTTTGAGTATGTTCCATGGGCTGATGAGAAGAATGTGTATTCAATTTTATTAGGATGAAACATTCTGTAGATGTCAGTTAAATCCAGATGTTGAATGGCTAAGTTTAAATCTAAAATTTCCTTACTTAGCTTCTTATTGGAGAATCTATCCAACACTGCTAAAGGAGTATTAAAATCTCCAACTACTATGGAGCTCGAAGAAATTAAGTTACTCATGTCTATTAGAGTTTTTCTTCTAAATTGAGGCACATTCTGGTTGGGTGCATAAATATTAATAATTGAAATCTCATCATATTGAGTATTACCTTTAACAAATAAGAAATGTCCCTCTTTATCCTTCCTTATTTTGGTTGGTTTAAAGCCTATTGTATCTGCAAATAACATTGCAATGCCTGCTTTTTTCTGTTTTCCATTTGCCTGGAATATAGATGAGCATCCCTTCACCTCGAGTCTGTATTTATCTTTTAAGGTAAGGTGAGACTCTTGAATGCAGTATATATCTGACCTGAGTTTTTTATCCAGTCAGCAAATCTATGCCTCTTTGGAGGACAGTTTAAACCATTCCAATTAATTGAAACCAATGATAAATCTTGAGAAAATCTAATGGACATTTTTAATCCTTTAGTCGCTGTGTGATTTGGACTTTGATAAAAAGTTTCTGATGAGTTTACTTTTGCATTGGAGGATTACGCTGGTCATTATGAAGAATAGGTCTGAGAATATCCTGGAGAGCTGGTTTAGTTATGGCAAATTTCTTCAACATGTGGATGTCATTAAAGTATTTAATTTCTCCATCCTAAATGAAACTCAGTTTAGCTGGATACAAGATCCTGGGTTTAAAGTTATTTTGTTTCAGTAGATTAAAAGCCGATGTCCATTCTCTTCTCACTTGAAAGGTTTGATCAGAGAGATCTGCAGTTATTCTAATATTCTTCCCTTTGTAGGTTATAGATTTCTTACGTCTGGTTGCTTTCAAAATTTTCTCCTTCATATTAACTTTAGTGAACTTAATTATGATGTGCCTGGGGGATGTTTTATTCGGGTTGAGTCATGTTGGGGTTCTGAGAATGTCTGCTATCTGAATTTCAGAATCTCTTGGCATGTCTGGAAAATTCTCTTTCACAATCTCACAGAGAAGAGACTCTGGGCCTTGTGACACCATTTCATCATTTTCAGGTATCCCTATAAGGTGAGTGTTGGTTTTCTTTGAGTTATCCCAGAGCTGTCTGAGAGAATGATCTGGTTTTGCCTTCCATTTCTCTATCTCTTTGTTGGTTTGGGAGCGTTCGATAGCTTTGTCTTCTGTGTCAGAAATCCTTTCTTCTGCCTGCTCCATTCTGTTGCTGAGGGATTCTACTTTGTTTCTCAGATCTTTAAGGGCTGCAATTTCTTGTCTCAACGTGTCCAAATCTTTGGTCATTTGGTCTTTGAATTCCTTGACTTCTTGAGAACATTTTTGAAATGCACCCTGAATTTCTAAATCCAACTTTTCCTCTATTTTATTGACCTTGTTTGCAATACAAACTCTGAATTCAACTTCTGACATCTCAGCCATCTGTTTATGCATAGGTTCCTCACTTGTGTCCGCCATATTATTTCTTGGGGGGGTTGACCTAGTCTGGTTGTTCATGTTTCCAGAGCTTTTCCGTTGATTCTGCCCCATGATTAATTTTACACCATTTGGCTGGATGAGTAGATAAGGACAATTTGGGCGGGGAGTTCTAGGAGTAGTGATTGACCAGTCCTTTGCTTAAAAGCTTAGACTGGCATCCGTACCTTTTCCCCTAGAGTTTTCTCAAGGACTCATAGAGAGATACTGCTTGCAAAACTGGGACCTTCTTGGTCTGGTGGGGTTAAGTGGATCTGTCTTATTTTCAGCTGGTCTTTGTCTTACCCTAGAGAATCAATCTATTACTCTGGATTGACATCTGAGCTGTAAAGTAATACCAGGAGTTAAGTCACGCACCCCCCACAGGCAACAATTGAAAAAGCCCAATCAAACCTTCCCACTACCATACACCCAGGATACCACTTTGGAAAGTCCTCGGGTGATTAGCCCAGTTGAAGAGGTCCTAATCAATTGTCCTAGCCAGCACCGATCTCAAATGGAAGAGTTAAAAAGTCTCTGGAAACTAGATAGCAGAGATCAGCTAGAAGTTCTAGTATAATTCACTCGGGTGCTCTGTGAGCTCAGGAGGACGCCCCCCCCCCCCAGCAAATAGGTTAGTCTGGGAAGGTTTATGCCTCCTTCCCCACCTTGCCCCTCTGTCACACCCAGTCAGTGGTAACAGTTGTGATCCAGTTTCCTCTAATGAGCAGATGCTCCAGGGGTTTGAGCCTGCCTGGGTCACAGTAAGATCTGTGGCTCCACCACCAGTCTGCTACTCCCTGTCACTGTTTGGCATGGGGAGGTGAGGCCTGACAACCTGGGTACTTGATAGGGGTTGGGGCAATTCACTCAGTTCCAGTCCTTTTCCTGATTGATGTTGCTGCTGGAACAGATCAAATTCACAGAATTTATTTCTGTCAAGGCTATTTTCCCTTATCAGCCTGGGGCTGTAGAAAGGTCTGACTCAGTTTGTGAGTTCTAGCCCTTTGTCTCAGCTTTCATCCCCTGAGGGCAGGTTAGTCTGAAGATAAGCAAAGCGCAGCCTCTCTGCGAATATTCTAATCCCTGTGCTGTGTCCCGGCCGGTACCACCTCAGGCATATCCTTCACATGCCTTGGTTGCTGGTCCGCTCTGCCAGTGGCTATCACCGGAGAAGCCACCAGCTTACCCTGGTCGCCCAGAAGACTGGGAGAGCCTCTTCAAAACATCCCCAGGGGTGCAGCTCTCCTGCTATTGTTCCCAGAGCTGGTTGCTGTTTCGTGCCTCAGGAGACCCTCTTTCCAGCCAGGTCTGCTCTCAGCTCACTCCCCTCTCACCACTCCTGAGCCAGGAAACCAGCACAGTTCATGCCCTGTCCACACCCCTTGAGAAAATCTCCAAGAATCTGGACTCTGTGAGGGACAGGCCTCCAGACCTCAGGGTGAGAGTGGAGGGGAACACCAAGAACTCCAACTTTTAGGTAGAGAGTATATACAGTTTTATGCCTGGCAGGAGAGTGCCATGGCACCTTAGTAGGGGAAGGAGGTCCGATTTTTAGAGAGTCTCTCCCGTGGGGTAGAGTGGGAGGACATCTGAACTCTGCTCGCTTGTTTGTATGGAGGTATGGAGTATACTGTGAACCTCTCTCATGGGGGAGGGGACTCCCATCCGCTTGGTGATGTGCTCTGTACCTTTTATTTGTGTCCTCAGGGTCTCAGGTCACCCCAGCAGGGTTGATGTGCACTCTTCAACCTTTTCTTTTGGCTCAGATCCAAACCATGGGCTTTCTTGCTGAGTTTCTGTCCTCTAACCTTCCTTCTGGACAGGAACCTCTGCAGAAAGCTGGCTACAGATCGCCATCTTGGCTTCTCCCTATTTTATTTTATTTTATTTCATTTTTCAGATTAATATGACGGCATAAATGAGTAGGTTACAATTTTGCAGTTGTTAGGTAAGGTCCCTGTTGTCGTTTTGCCTCTCACCCAGAAGGTGTGCCATATACCTTTATATTGTACTCAGAGAGAACAAACCAATCCTCCTCCCTCCTCCTCTCTCCCACTCCCTCTTTTCCCTTCCCCCCAACTTAAATTGAGTTTTTCTCTAGTGTAGTTGTGTATTAGTTTGCCTACTGACTTCATATTAGTATTAAATGCATTGGATACTCGCTTTCCCATTTTTGTGACACTTTACTAAAGAGAATGTTATCCAACTCTATCCAGGTTAAAACAAAAGATGTAAAGTCTCCATTCGATATCTCAAAAGTATTCCATGGTATACATATACCATAGTTTATTAATCCATTCATGGGTTGATGAGCACTTAGGTTGATTACACATCTTGGTTATTATAAACTGAGCAGTACAAACAATCTAGTTCAAATGTCCTTATGATAAAATGTTTTTTTTTTTTCTGGGTCAATACCTACTGATGGGATTGTGGGATCTAGTTGATCTATTTTTGAGTTCTTGAGGATTCTCTGTGCTTCTTTCCAAAGAGGCTGTATTAGTTTGCGATCCCACCAGCACTGTAAAAGTGTTCCTTATCTCCACAATGGCACCAGCATCTATAGCTTTGGAACTTTGTTATGTGACGTATTCTATTAGGTGATATCTCAGGGTGGTTTTGATTTGCATTTCTCTGCTGATTAGGGGCAGCAAGCATTTTTTCATGTGTTTGTTGGCCATTCATCTGTCATCTTCATAGAAGATTCTGTTTATGTTTCTTGACCAGTGGTAGATGGTATTGTTTACTCTATTTTTGTTGATTAATTTGAGCTCTCTGTAGATTCTGGTTATCAGTCCTTTGTCAGGTTTGTAACATGCAAATATCTTTCCCCATTCTGAATATTGTCTATCTGCTTTACTTTTTGTGTTCTTAGCATGCAGAAACTTTTTAGCTTAATGAAGTCTTGTTTATTTATTTTTGTTGTTGTGATAGCCAATGAAGTCTTCTTCTTCTTTTTTTTTTATTGTTGGGGATTCATTGAGGGTACAAAGAACCAGGTTGCATTGATTGCATTTGTCACATAAAGTCCAATGAAGTCTTCTTCATAAAATCTTTCCTGAGGCTGACATCATTAAGAGTTTTTCCCACACTTTCTTCTAGGATTTTTGTTTTATGTCTTAGATTTAATTTTTTTATCCATTTTGAGTCAATTTTTGGAAGTGATGAGAATTGCAGGTCCAGTTCCACTCTGTTACATGTGGTAAACAAGTTCTCCCAGCACCATTTATTGAACAGGGGTTCTTTACCCCAATGTATACTTTTATTTGGTTTATTGAAGATCAGTTGACAATAGGAGGCTGGTTTTATCACTTGGTTTTATATTCTGTTCCATAAGTCTATGTCTCTAGTGGCCTCTATCTGTTCAAGAAATGTGCAACTTATGCCTGTTTTCTTAAAGTGTTCTTGTTAGAAAAGGATGCTGATTTTTTTGGAAAAGTTTTTTGCATCTATTGACAGGATCATATGGTCTTTGCTTTTGCTTCTATTTATGTGGTGAATTACATTTATGGTTTGTGTCTGTTAAACCAACCTTACATCCCTAGCATAAAGTCTACCTGTTTGTGATGTATGATTTTTTTAATGTATTGCTAGGATATTATTGAGTATTTACCCATTAATATGAATTAATGAAATTGGTCTTTAGTTCTCCTTTTTTGTTGGGTCCTTTCCTGGTTTTGGTATCAGTGTGGTGTTTGCTTCATATAACTTGAAGAGGGTTATTTCCCTCTAAATGTTCTGGAATAGGTTCTGCAGTATAGGTACAAATTCTTCTTTGAAGATTTTGATAGAATTCTGCTGTGAAGCAGTCTGGTCCAGGGCTTCTTTTTAGTGGGAACTTTTTTATTATTGCTTCAATTTTGGTACTTAGTATTGCTATGTCCAGATATCTATTTCTTCCTGGTTAAATCTAGGAAGGTTATATGATTACACTGTGGTTGGTTTCCTTTACATTGTCAAATTTCTGGGCCCTGAGTTTTTTGTAGTAATCAGAAATAGATGATTCTTTGCATCTCTCTGGTATCTGTTTTTATATCCCCTTTTTCATTTCTGATTGAGGTTATTAGAGATCTTCTATGTTTATAGTTAATCTAGCCAAAGTTTATCAATTTTGCTTTATCTCTTCAAAGAACCAACTTTTTGTTTGGTTGGTTTTCTGAAAGATTCTTTAGTTTTCAATTTTTTTTTTAATTTTATTTGAATTTTGGCTATGTCATCCCTTCTGCTAGTTTGGGGATTGTATTGTTCTTCCTTTTCCATTTGCTTGAGATGATCCATTAGTTTGTTGATGTGTGCTTTTTATGTTTTTTGGATGTGGACATCTAATGCAATAAATTTCCCTCTTAGGACTGATTTTACAGTGCCCTACAGGTTTTGGTAGCTTGTGGCTTCATCTTCATTCTTTTTGAGAGTATAGGCATTTTAACAATATTAATTCCTCCATTCTGTGAGCATGAAATATTTTTATATTACTTTGTGTCTTGTTTAATATTTTTCATGAATATTTTATAGCTTTCAATACAGGTCACCTTCTGGGTTAAATGTGAAATTCCTAAGTGTTTTGTTATGCTATCATAAGTAGGACCATTTTCTTGATTCCTTTTTAAGCTAGATTATTCCTTATGTATAGAAATGCTACTATATTTTTTTTTACATGTTGGTTTTGTATCCTGCAACTTTACTGAACTGATTTATTAATTCTAATGGATTATTTTTATGTAATCTTTCAAGTTTGTTATATATACACTAAAGTCTGCCTATTAAGCTTGCAACTTGTTACCATGTGCTTACATTGGCAGCACTATACATGCAACTTTGTAAGGTATTATAACCTTGGTACATCAATGCTCACAGCTGTATTTGCATCAACATGTGGAAGTGTATTGCTGGGTGGCATTCGTTATTGTTATTGCATGTTTTTTTATGTTGTCACAAGAATGTTGGAACTTGAATTAGAGCAACAAATAAACATTAAATTTCTTATAAAACTTGGCAAAAGTAGAAGTGAAATCAGGGACATCTTAGTCCAAGTTTATGGGGATAATGCTATACAGAAATTACCAGTGTACAAATGGATGAAGTATTTTCCTGAGAAGAGAGAAAGTGCCACTGATGAAGAGAGGTCAGGGAAGCCACCGACGAGAAGAGCTGACAAAAACATTGCAAAATTCAGAAATTGTGAGTCAAAATCATTAGCTATCTGTAAGATGCACAGCAGACCAAGTAAATATCAATAGAGAAACAGGAAAATATTTTTTTATTAAATCATAACTGTGTATAATTATGGGGTACAAAATTGTTGATTTAACATACAATGTGGAATGCTTAAATCACACTGATTAACATCATCTTACTTGTTTATTGTGGTAAAACATATATACTATAATCTTAGTAGTTTTGAAATGGAATACTGCATTATGAACAATAGGTGAGGTCCCACCAAATGCTCTCCCTGTTCCCCTGTACTCCCCCTCCTCTCCCCTCCTTCTGGACTATAGTTGTTTTTTTATCATTTATATGAACGAGTAGGTGATGATATATTGGTTTCATAATAGTATTGAGTACATTGGATACTTTTTTTTTCTTTCTTGAGATATTTTACTAAAAATAATGTGTTTTAGTTCCACACAGGTAAATGTAAAAGCTGTAAAGTCTCTAACCTTTTCTATGGCTGCATAGTGTTCCATGGTATATGTATAACCACAAACTGTAATCCATTCATAGATTGATGGGCATTTGCGCTGTTTCCATGGCTTGGCAATTATGAATTGGGTTGCAATAAACATTCTGTTGCAAATGTCTTTCTTGTAAAATGGTTTTTGATCATCTGGGTAGAAGAATTGCAGGATCAACTGGTAGGTCAATTTTTAGTTCCCTAAGAATTCTCCAAACTTCTTTCCAAAATGGCTGTATCAGTTTGCCATCCCACCAGCAGTGTAGAAGTCTTCCCTTCTCTCTACATCTGCGCCAACATCTGCAGTTTGGGGGTTTTGTAATGTGGACTAATCTTACTGGAGGTAGGTGATATCTCAAAGTGGTTTTTATTTGCATTTCTGAGTAGAGCTGGAACATATTCTTCTTAGCAAATTATCTCAAGAATGGAAGAAAAAGTATCCAATGTACTTAGCTCTACTATGAAACGAATCTATAGCTTTCATATGAAGGTTATAATCCAATTATAGTACAAGAATATGGGGCAAGGGGTATGGGAGAGGAGGGGAGGGGGAAGGATGGGTGGAGGGAGGGTAATTGGTGGGATCACACCTACAGTGCATCTTAGAAGGATACAGGTGAAACTTACTAAATGCAGAATATAAATGTCTTAACACAAAAAAAAAGAAAATGCCCTGAAGGCTATGTTAAACAGCTTGATGAAAATATTTCAGGTTGTATATGAAACCAGCACATTGTACCCTATGATCACATCGATGTACACAGCTATGATTTAATAAAAAAATTTTAAAAAAGGATGTTGAACATTTTTTCTTGTGTTTGTTGACCATTTGCTTGTCATCTTCAGAGAGTTTCTGCTCAAGTTTCTTGCCCACAAGGAAATGGGGTTGTTTGTTCTTTTCTTATTGATTAGTTTGAGTTCTCTGTGGATTTTAGTTATCAGACCTTTGTTAGAAACATAAGCTGGAAAAATCTTCTCCCATGCTGAAGGCTATGTTTGCTTTAGTTACTGTGCTCTTGGCTGTGCAGAAGCTTTTTAGCTTGATCATATTCCAGTAATATATTTTTGGTGCTGCTTCAATTTCCAGGGGGTCCTCCTTATAAAATAATCTCCGAGGCCAATATCTTTAAGTTTTTACCTATACTTTCCTCTAGTAATTTTATAGTTTCATGACTTAAGTTTAAATCTTTTATCCAGAGAATTGATTTTTGCTAGTGGTGAAAGGTAAGGGTCCATTTTCAGTCTTCTACAGGTCTCTAGCCAGTTCTCCCAGCACCATTTGTTAAATAGGAAATGCATCTCTTGGTTTTCTATTCTATCCCATGTATCTACCTCTTTATTTTTGTGCCAGTACCATGCTATTTTGATCACTATAGATTTATAGTATAGTGAAAAGTCTGGTAATGTGATACCTCCTGATTTGTTTTTATTTGTGAGTAATGTATTGGCTATTCAAGGTTTTTTCTGATTCCATATAAAAACAATTCCTATTTTTTCAAGATCTTTAAAGTATGACAATGGTGCCTTAATAGGGATTGCATTAAATCTGTAGATTGCTTTGGGTTGTTTGAACATTTTAACAATGTTAATTCTTCTCAGCCATGAGCATGCTATATTTTTCCATTGGTTAACATCTTCAGTGATTTCTTTTCTCAGAGTTTCATAATTCTCTCTTTTTTATTTTATTTTATTTTTATGTTTATCTTTTATTAAGTCATATACACATAGATCATGGATACATTTATGTCTCTATGGGATTCAATGTGATGATTATTTGTACAAATTAGAGTACTTACATCCTACTAATTAACATAGTTTTCACCTCATTTATATAATCACAGTGTTAAGACATTTGTGTCCAATACTTGATAGATTTGACTTGTATCCTTGCAATATGCTCAATGGTTGTTGTCCCACCATTAAACCTCCCTCTATTGAACGCCCCCTCCCTTACAAGTCCCCCTCCCCTTCCCTCCTTCATCCTGGCCTATAGTTGTTGATTCATCTCTCATATGAAAGTGTGAGTGATTATAAATTGGTTTTATAGTGGTACTGAGTACGTTGGATTTTTTTTTTTCCATTCCTGAGATACTTTACTAAGAAGAATATTTTCCAGTTCCATCCATGTAAACATAAAAGAGATAAAATCTCCATCATTTTTTAATGCTGCATAATATTCCATGGTATACATATACCACAATTTATTGTGGGTCAATGGGCACTTGGGCTTCTTCCAAGATTTGGCAATTATGAATTAAGATGCAATGAACAATGTGGTGCATATATCTTTGTTGCCAAGTGATTTTTGGTCTTTTGTGTATACACCTAGTAGAGGAATTGCAGGATCAAATGGCAGGTCTACATTTAGATCCTTGAGTGTTCTCCAAACTTCTTTCCAAAAGGAACGTATTAGCTTGCATTCCTACCAGCAGTGCAGAAGTGTTCCCTTTTCTCCACATCCATGTCAACATCCATAGTTTTGGGATTTTGTGATGTGAGCTACTCTTACTGGAGTTAGATGGTATCTCAAAGTGGTTTTTGTTTGCATTTCTGTGATGATTAAAGATGATAAGCATTTTCTCATGTGTCTATAGATTGTGTGCGTTTCCTTTTCAGAGAAGCATCTGTTCATGTCTCTTTCCCACAATGAAACGGGTTCTTTTCTTATTTCATGTCCTTTTATTTAGGTAAATTTCCAGATATTTCATCTTCTTTGGCACTACTTTAAAATCAGTAGAGGCCTTGACTATATTTTCATCTTTATTATTGTTGGCATACATAAAAACTGCTGATTTGTAAGTATTGATTTGATACACTGAAACTCTACTGTATTCCTTGATGACTTCTAAGAATTTTGTAGTTGAATCCCTAGGGTTTTCCAGGTATAAGATAATGTCATCTGCAAAGAGTGAGACTTTAATTTCTGACCCCATTTGGATACCCTCATCACCTTCCCTTGCCTGATTGTGATGGCTAACATTTCCATTACTACGTTGAATGTCAGTGGAGACAATGGGCTTCCTTGTCTAATTCTAGGTCTGAGTGAAAATGTTTCCAATTTTACTTCATCCAATATGATATTGGCTGTGGGTTTGTTGTACATGGCCTCTATCAGTTTAAGAAACGTCCCATCTAATCCTATTTTCTTAAGTTTTCTGATCATGAAAGGATGCTGGATATTATCAAAAGTCTTTTTCTGCATCTATTGATAGAATCATATTGTCTTTGTTTTTATTTTATTTATGTGATGTATTATATTCATATATTTGCGTATGTTGAACCAACCTGTAACCCTGGGATAAAGCCAGCTTGATCATGGTGCATAATTTTTTTTTTGATGTGCTGTTTAACTCTGTTTGCTAGGATCTTATTGAATGTTTTTGCATTGATATTCATTAATGGTATTGGTCTATATTTTCTTTCTTGTTGAGTCCTTTCCTGGTTTAGGGAATCAAAGTGATATTTGCTCCATCGAATGTGTTGGAGAGTAGTCCTTCTTTCTCTATGTTTTGGAAAAGGTTATGTAATATAGATACTAGTTCTTCTTTGAAGATTTGATAGAATTTGGATGTGAAGCCATCTGGTTCTGGACTCTTTTTTGGGAGATTTCATATAGTTGATACTATTTCAGTGCTTGGTATAGGTCTATTCAAAATTTCGAATTCTTTCTGGCTGAGTCTAGGGAGATGGCATGCTTCCAGTCAATTTTCTCCATATTTTCATATTTCTGAGATTAGAGTTTTTTTTTAATGTTTATATACCTTCTTTAATCCTTATTGTGTCTGGCTTTTTTGAAATTAACCTTTAATTTTATTATTATTATTATTTTATTGTTGAATCATAGCTGAGTACATTAGTGCAATCAACTTCAATTAATGCACACCCTCCACCCATCCTCCCCCTTCCTCTCCCCTCCCTTGCCACTTTCCTCATATTCTTATGCTATAATTGGGTTATAGCCTTCATATGGAAGCTATAAATTAGCGTCATAGTAGGGATGAGTACATTGGATATATTTTCTTCCATTCTTGAGATACTTTGCTAAGAATAATATGTTCCAGCTCCATCCATGTAGATATAAAAGAGGTAAGGTCTCCATCTTTCTTTAAGGCTGCGTAATATTCCATGGTATACATGTACCACAATTTATTAATCCATTCATTTGTTTTTAACTAAAGAGCTTTGTAAAAAAACATGAATCATGATTTTGCCCTTCAGAGA
>CAUYON010031108.1:0-23887 GCA_963573935.1 Arctocebus calabarensis
TCTTAGCAGGGTACTGGGGAAACTTATTAAATGTAGAGTATCAATGTCTTTATATAGTGATCAAGAAAATGCCATGAAGGCTATCTGTAACAATACGATCAAAACATTTCTGAATGTATATGAATCGTGCCCTATGATTGCACCAATGTGCAGAATTATAATTCAATAAAATTATAAAAAAAATTACAAATACTGAGAACATATCAAATAAAAAATAAGCTAGAAGTGAACAATTTCACCTATTCTGTCATTTAAGTTAGCATTTACTACCAGTGATTTTCAACTACTCTGTGTGCTATGAGAGGATCCTCGGTGTGCCACAAAAGTTCTTAAAGATCATTACTTAAATTATGTTTGAAAAAAGTTCAAAACACAGAAATTATATTCTTTTTTTTAAACTCTTTTTTTCTTGATCAACATAATTTAAGGTTGCCATGAAATATTAACTGTAGGATCAAGTGTTTCATGAGATAAAATAGGTTGAAAAACACTGGTCTACTACATGAGTCCTAATTTCTAGTTTAAAATCTGTGCTTATTTTAGTTGAATAAACAAGTCCAGCAATATATTCTTTAAAAAAAAAAAAAAAAAGGCCCGACTTAAAGTCCTGGAGCTTCTAAACTATGGTCGTCTTTAATACAACCACAAATAATGCATAAATTAAAAAATAATATTTAAAAGTATAAGCTAAATGGAAAACAGGAAGACAGAGAGATACATGATAGTCATGACCGAGATCAGTTTCACCCTAAGGACAAAACCTAATGGCACAGAGCCTCCAGGGTAAAGACTGGAGCTTTCCCTGACCCCAGAACAGTTCTAAAACACTAGGTCTGCAGATAGCACAATGGAAAATATAGCATGAATTTCCTTCACAGAAGAACAAAACTAGGAAACCTTATCCTAAATTTGGAGCTAGCTGGAGGAAAAGAAAAGTCTCCCCCAAGAATGCATTGCCACTCACCACACCTCACAGTAGATTTATAATACCAATTCACTGTTTCATTTGTGGTTTCAAAAGTCCCTTAAACTTCATACTTATTATGCATGTTTTAGAATCAGTAGTGCTCCCAAGACCCATCAGAAGTAAAAGTAAATCTTCATGGGGGAAACTTATCTTTTCCTTGGATTTCAAAAAGTCTCAAAAATAAGGTCCCAGAGATCATAGCTAAAACTCAAAAAAAAAAAAAGAAGAACATGCACAAGCCAATGTAGCATTTGGAACAAAATTCAACAGAAATGACCAGATACATAATAATAGGCATGTTTATTATATATCAAAATGTGATAAATATAATAAATTATAATAGCATTCTCCTTTTCTCAGTTGTTTACAGGTTTATTCTATCACTCTCCAGAAATCTCAGGTTCGCTAGGTACGTGCTTGCACAGCTGCCCCTTCTTGTTCCTGGAGTCCATGGCAGTGCTATTTTTCTAACCTACTGTCCTCACTTGGTCTTTCACACTTACCTCCAAACATTTCCTGCTTCAGTACAACCCGAATTTCAAGTAAGAAATGACATTTCCTCATGGCTGCAAGCCTCTCATGACAATATTAGCGATCCAGCCCTCTCGCGTAGCATTCCAGACAAGAAGGTCAGAAGGCTTTACCACAATATTATCTATTAGACTTTACTTTTTCACCGCCATGCACTCTAGACTAGGAGTGTACAACATATGGCCCAGAGGCTGCACACAGGCCAGGATGGCTATGAATGTGCCCAGCACATAATCATAAATTTCCTTAAAACATTATGAGATATTTTTGTGGTGTTTTTGGTGGAACTGGATTGTGTGGTTCTCAAGTGTGAACTTGGAAGAGGACAATGTTGTGTTACGATGTCATATGAAATAAACATACACACACACTATTTGTACGCACACGTGGCTTTGGTTTACTACCAGTGTGTGGCATCCAGCGTGTTATCTTCCAAGAGAAGAGAAACTGACACCTCAGACCTTACATGTGCTCATAGGGACTTCACAAGGCAATGAGTATCAGTAATATTTCTACCTACCGTTATAATGATAGGCATTTAATATTATTTAGAAGTCAGGTAAGCGTTCTTAGTTATTAAAGGTAAAGTCACAGCTCAGCGGCATCTCACACATCCCCAGCCACTTTACAATCAGCCCTCTGCCTCACCTATCATCAGCCCAAACCTTATTTACTATTTTCCTGTCAATTCTCATAATAAACGTACATATAGTCTCTTACCTATTATTAGTTGTGTAATCCCAGCATGACTTTCTACAACACCTCCAAAGAAAATAGAATTCCCTAAAAAGAAAAATTACTGATGAAGGAAGATAATGTAATGAAAGTGAACAACTGACAACTTTTTTGTCAAGGCAAATAGTAAGGCATCTGCTTCATTTGGAGGAAGTTTCTGTGACTTTCCAAAGACTGTAATTTGAAAAGGCATTATATGCAAAAACATGCTGCTAAATTCAATGATTTTAAAGGATTGTGTTATAAGGACAAAATAGTAGAACTGAAAAGAAGTCAGGCTTATCAAAAATATATATTTTTTAAAGTTAGAACTCAGTGGGCAGAGCCTGTGGGTCAAGGAGTAGGGCACCGGCCCCATATACTGGGGGTGGCAGGTTCAGTCCAGCCCCAGCCAAAACTGCAAAAAAAAAAAGGTTAGATCTCAGGCAAATTCCATTGCAAAAGCTAGTTATATGCCCCGTGTGGTGGCTCACACCTGTAATTCTAGCTCTTTTGGGAGACCCAAGTGGGTAGATTGCTTGAGTTCAGGAGTTCAAAAGCAGTGTGAGCAAAATTGAGACTCCATCTCTACTAAAAATAGAAAAACTAGCCAGGCATAGTGGTGGGCAGCAGCCTGTGAACAGTAAAAAATATGCAGCCTTGCTTTTTGATTTGGTACAAGAACTTAAAAATAGATTTTGATTTCCAAGACAATTATCAATATTTTGGTGCATTTTCAACTCCATTTTCAGCTGACACAAATATGTGACCTGCCAAATTTTAAGAGAAATGCATACAGCTGCAATCTGATATTCAGCTTAAAGAAAAAAATGGATCATATCTCTTTATTGGGCTCTAAAGGTCCTATCTTTCCAGGGACAAATATCTCTTGCTTCAAAATCACATCTTATTCATGTTATTGTTTTTTGGTAGCGCCTACATTTGGGAGCAACTATTTTCAAGAATGAAGCACACTTAGAGTAAAATTAGAACCAAAATTTCTAATGAGCACCTTGAGAACGCAATAAGAATTTCAACTACTTACATGGAACCAGATACTAATGCAATAATTTCTCAAATACAATGTCAAATATTCCACTAGTTTTATGTTGCCCACTTTTCTTTTAATTTTGTAATTATATATATATATATATTTTTTTTTTTTTAAGGCCGGGCTGGGTTTGAACCTGCCACCTCTGGTATATGGGGCTGGCACCCTACTTCTTTGAGCCACAGGTGCCACTCAATAAAAAATATTTTTTAAAAACATGTTCTGGAGGCCAAGGTGGGTGGATTGCCTGAGCTCAGCAGTACGAGCCAGCCTGAACCAGAGTGAGACCCCCATCTCTAAAAAATAGCCAGGTGTTGTGGCAGGTGCCTGTAGTCCCAGCTACTTGGGAACTGAGGCAAGAGGATCATGTGATGCCATGGCAGTCTACCCTGGGCAACAGAGTGAGACTCTGTCTCAGAAAAAAAAAAAAATCGACTGATGGATTAACCTGTCAACCTGATCATTGGTCATTCCTTGAAGAGCTATTTTCATTGAGTGCTTCATAAGCAGAGCCAGGCAAAGAAGACTGTCCAGAAAATAGTGAATGCTATGAAGGACACACTACAGTCATTTTCCACTAATCCACCAAATTATAAGGAGAGGTTGATAATACAAGGTTGTGCCTGTTTGGTTTATTTCAATTCAAGAACCATTAGTTATTTTCTCCAATAGCCTTATGAAATGAGCTTCAATATCTCAGACGCCCGACTTGTCATCTCTGGCCCAAATCTTTCAGATTTTGACTGGGTGCCTGCTCAACGTAGACAGAATGCTGGCCCAAGCAAGCTGTACCATGTGTAACTGAGGTACAGCACCTAGGCCACCATGTGCGACCTTCTACAGAGGCATCTGGCAGTCCTGAAGCAGAAGAGGCAACTTGAGACAGCTTAGGTGCAACAAAAGCCTCGGAGATACTGTGAGAGTGATGGCTCCCGTCATCTGCATAGCCCACAGCACACTCCGACCCCACCTCCTCTCCCTGCCCAACACCCATCCATGTGTTTTGGAACAGGAAGATTGAGAGATTCTCACACCTAACTCTTAAAGCAAATCTTTTTTAATTTTTATTTTTATTTATTTATTTTTTTTTTCACTTTTTTTTTATTGTTGGGGATTCATTGAGGGTACAAGAAACCATGTAACAATGATTGCATTTGTTGGGTAAAGTCCCCCTTACAATTGTGTTTAGCGCCCAAAAGTTGTGTCACACACCAAGACCTCACCCCCCCCTCACTCCTTCCCTCTCTTTTAAAGCAAATCTTAAAGCAACTGAAGTCCAGAGGTAGGCAGGCCAGGACTAGTGCAATGGCTCAACAATTGCCATCAGGATGACGGCCTTTTTGTCTTCATCATTCAGGACACAGATATAGACCTTAATCTTCACGTTTGCAGCCTCAAGAAAATAAAGTTACTGCTTCTCTTTCAGACATCTTAGCCACATTCCACACATAAAGAAGAAAAGTGAAGCACCAGAAGCAAGACCTCTATCAGGAAAGTGAAGGTTTTCCCAGATATCTTCTCTTTCCTTTCACTGGGCAGGACCATCCCATATGTCCATCCTAACTGCACAGGACTCAGGAAAACAAATGTCTTTAGCTGAAAAATTGTTCCCTGAACACAATTAGGACTCTCTTGGTAACTAAAAAGGAGCAATGTGTAATGTGTAGATAAAACAGTTTCTACCATGAGTAACAAAGAATACTGGACTTGTTTTATGATCTATAAGAAAAGCCACATGAGTTAAATGAACATTAAGCAATAAGTTAAAGATAATGTTCCTGTTTTCATGCAAATATCTTGTAACTTTAAAATTATAAAGATAATTGTTCATTGGATCATTCTTCCTTAGAATCAACTGAATACTGGGAAACTACTTTGTTCCCTGTGATTAGAAGCAATTGGTTGGCTTGCTTTCTGGTGAATGCCCAGAAGATAAGGGCATTTTGTTCCAGTGCATGTTTCCAATTGTTTTAATATTTTTCTATCACAGTCAGCTCCTTTTTGTAATTTAGAAGTTGAAAAGTAGAAAGAACTTGGAAACATTGCTATACAAATAGCTATATTCTCATGAATATGGCTGTTTATATTATAAGAAATCCTAATTAAATATGCTACTCTTGAGAAATCCGTCTGCCTCTGAACAGGAGTTCCTCTACCCACTAATGGCCAGAAAGCTTATGGTCAAATTTGTGGTCTGCTCCTACCAAGTTTATATAACATCTGAGGTACATATTTCTGTTGGAACTTCTGTCTTAACTCTATTTTTCTCATGTACATATAATGTATGTTGTTTTACCACATTCTATACATTTTCCTAGGCTAAGCATTTTTGCAAAAAGGTGGGAGGAAAATAAACTAAAATATTCCTGTGTAAGTGATATATCACCTAGGCCAAATATTTTCTACCTATTGTACATGATGTTGTGAATTCTGAAGGCAAACAAGAATTAGAACACATGTTACTTGTCTGCAGGAATCACAGGCATTTTATTGTGTACCTCCTTTTCCAAGGCAAACAATGGAATTCAATTCACAAATATGAAAACACCAGTAAAATTTAAGTGTAAATTAAGAGTTGGCATCTGTTAGGTGGTGGCAAATGAAAAGTTAAGTAAAGACAGGACTTGCATAGATGAATATTTGGTTGCTCTTTTAAGAAAAAGTGAAACATGATTAAAGAAGAGGTGAGTTCTAGAGAAAGAATGAAAGAGGTACAGGAATAGACATGGACGTGAACATGTTGAATGCAGCACCAACAGATCATGTGGCTGTGGTAAGGATCCACAAAGATGTGTTAGGCTGATGAGAGAACTTTTCTCTCTTAAAAGGAGAAAAGTGTGTAGCCTTATGTTTGATTCACCAAGATATCAGGCACCACATTATTTTTGAAAAGAAAAGAGAAATGAAGAGCCAGTGATTCAGGAAGATCAATTCTGTTAGCCCTATGAAAATTGGGCTGAATTGAAGAATAGCTAGGAGTCTGTTGAAATAATCCTTACGTAAAGTTATGAGAGGCAGAACAAAAGTAGTAATTATTGAAATGAAAACAAGAAGGAAATGTGGAGTCATTACAGGGGGTCATTAGCAGTCTCCAACTTTAAAGTGAATCCAGGTGAGAACTGGAGTTTATACTGACTGCATGGCAGTATGTGTCATTTTCTAGTTCTACAGAAAAGGGGGTTTACAAATAGGGTACCCCTGTGTCTACAAGTTCTACCAATTGTAAAATAATATACCAGTTGCTATAATTATAGCCAACATTTCTGAAAGAAAGCACTCCTTCTGGCTTGGTGCCATGGCCCAGTGAGTAGGACTCTGGCCACATACACTGAAGCTGGTGGGTTTGAGCCCAGCCAAGGCCGGCTAAACAAGAATGACAACTGCAACCAAGAAATAGTCAGGTGTAGTGGTGGGTGCCTATAGTCCCAACTACTCAGGAGTCTGAGGCAAGAGAATTGCTTAAAACCCAAGAGTTTGAGGTTGCTGTGAGCTGTGACCCCATGTCACTCTACCAAGGGTGACATAGTCAGACTCTGTCTCAAAAAAAAAAAAAAAGCACTCCTATGTACCCTCTGAAATTTGTCTTGCTTTGACCTCTTCTCTCTTCTTTACAAAGTTTTTTGGTTCACACCAAAGACTGATGATAAGCCCCTCAAATTCCAAGGATTTATGTCACTTCATACAAAGGTCATAGTAACAGATACCTTAAAAATGTTATCAGCTGCTCTTATCTGAAGTTTCCGACAACTGACTCCTAGAGCTGATGAAGATGATGGCTGCCAACATCTACACTTTTCTTTTCTTTTTCTTTTTTTTTTTTTGAAGTTTTTGGCCGGGGCTGGGTTTGAACCCACCACCTCCAGCATATGGGGCTGGCACCCTACTCCTTTGAGCCACAGGCACCACCCCAAAATCTACACTTTTCTTCCTTCTGGAAACTTGACTACATTTCCCTTGGGTTTGGCGGTGTGATTGAGTTCCTGGTAATGCCCATATTCACTCTTTCTGTCTATGAATTTAATAGAATTTGTTCTATGGATTTCAATTCTATGTGTATTGGAAACCAAGTTGAAGTTGTCATTACTCTGGTTCCCTGAAGGATTGCAGAAGGCCCTCTCAAGGCAGACCCATTATAATCTTGCACTGTTACCCAAAAGACATATAAATTACTTAAGCTATTATGTATGTTAGGATGTATTTATTCCACTAACAATCTAGTGTTCAGTTTTCCCATGAGAGTATTTATTGACAAAGACCATATCATAGCCCTGATTCAGTCCCTTGAGATGATGGTAAATATCAGATTTAGCATCAAATTTCAGCCAAAAGTGGAATTTTTTTTTTTTTGTAAAAAATTCTTCTGCAACTGACCAGGAGGGGTGGTTCATGCCTGGGAGGCTGAGACAGGTCCATTGATTTACCTCAGAAGTTTGAGACCAGCCTGAGCAAGAGCAAGACCCCCTTTCTAAAAGGTAGCCAGGTGTGGTGTGCACCTCTAGTCCAAGCTACTTGGGAGTCTGAGGCAAGAGAATCTCTTGAGCCCAAGAGTTTGAGGTTACTGTCAGCCATGGCGCCATGGCACTCTAGCAAGGGTGACAGTGAGACTGTCACAAAAAAAAAAAAAATCTGTGATCTTCCAAATTTTGTGGATTCTTCCTATAAACCTAGGGCTGGAAGTGTTACTTGTTGGTAGTGTATAGCACTAAAAAAGATAAACCTAATAACAAAATGCAGATCTAAGGGAAGGTGCAGGAATGAGCTCGATAATGCATCAAGCCAAACTTACTCAAATGGTAGATAAGGACTGGTAATAAAAGATGACTCTTGCCTCAGCCTCCCAACTAGCTGGGACTACAGGCATCCACCACAATGGCTATTTTTTGGAGAAGGAGGAATTTGAAATGTGTGGTTTTCAAAGCTGTGTGGTCCAAAAAGGGATTTATTAGTTGTTACTCGGGTCTCCCGTCTTTCTTATTATTTTGTAAATAAGTGTGATATATGGCATATATGAAATGCACAAATTCCAAATCTATACTTTAATGAATTCTTACAATGTGAGCATACCTCTTGTCCACTTCACTTATTCTGAATGCTTCTGCTTTTCCCAGTCAATGGGGAGTTGACTGACAGCCCCATATCTTACCCTATCAAGTTACTCTATCACGTTTGACTATGATTTACTTGGATGTGCAGACAAGAATCATTATCCAGTCCACCAGTGTCATCTAAATGGTGCCATTTCATGGCTGCCACAGTCCCAGAGTACACTGGAGACAATCTTGAGAATCAAGACCCAAAGTTCTCAATGAATGAGGACAAGGTACCACAAAGAAGCTGGTGATGACAGTGTTGACGGTTACGAGAATGACTAAGGGAAGGCACAGTTATTTGACATAGAATACACAGAAGAGATTTGAATAATTTATTCTAATGAAATCTATTATTGCTGCACGTGATCACTTCTCTCCTCAGTAAGTGCTTATCAGTACTTCACTTTAATAATCTGCAGTACCATTGTGCCAAGAATCATTATCCAGTCTACCAATGTCATTTTTTGGTCATCTTCTAGAAAAAAGCAACATTTATTCTTCATTAGTTTCTAAAATCACTCTTTTCTCCAGGAACACTGAAATACTAATCTTGAATATTACTGGAATAAACCTTAAAAATATTCTATTAACTGGCTCAGCGCCTGTAGCTCAGTGGCTAAAGCGCCAGTCACATACACTGGAGCTGGTGGGTTCGAATCCAGCTTGGGCTCACCAATTATGACCAAAAATAGTCTGGCATTGTGGCAGGCACCTGTAGTCCTAGCTACAAGGGAGGCTGAGGCAAGTGAATTGCTTAAGCCCTAGAGTTTGAGGTTGCTGTTGAGCTGTATTTTTATTTTAAAAAAGAAAATATGTATATATATGGGCAGCACCTATGGTTCAAAGGAGTAGGGTGCCAGCCCCATAAGCTAGGGGTGGTGGGTTCAAGCCCAGCCCTGGCTAAAAACTGCAAAAAAAAAAAAAAAAAAGAAAAGAGAAAGAAAAAAAAGTCATATATATATATTCTATCAAGTTTGACTATGATTTACTTGGATGTGCAGACTTAAGCTTATTTAAGCACAATTCCTTCTTAATAAATTGGAGCTTTAATTCTTTAGTGGTCTTTTTATATATCTGAATATTTCTTTTTTTTTTTTTTTTTGAGACAGAGTCTCACTATGTTGCCCTTAGGAGAATGCTGTGGCATCACAGTGATTCTCTTGCCTCAGCCTCCCAAGTATCTGGGACTACAGGCATCCACCACAATGGCTATTTTTTGTTACAGTTGTCATTGTCGTTTAGATGGGCTGGGCCGCATTTGAACCTGCCACCCTTGGTGTATGTGGTTGGGGCACCGAGCTGAATCTCAATATTTTCTTACCAGAGTTTGTTTATCCAATTGTCCTTCTTGCTCCAAATTTAAACATATATGACTTCTTGAATCATTAGTATTCTCCATATGTCAAGATCATTCATACATTTTTTTTAAATGTATTCTTGAACATATATCATTAATCCTGTCTTTTAAATATGCTTACTGCAATGGATCAAGGCATGGGTTTATGGAGTCATGCCAACCTTGATATCTGGCTCTGCTGTTCAATGGGGGGATATGACACCGATATTCCTGATATTCTTTCATTTGAAGGGAATGGTGCTTGCTAGCATAACACTCTTGGCCTCTTCCATAGGACTAATTCGATAAGTCTGTGGAAGGGGAAATTGAGCATCCATAGCCCAGCCTCAGCATTTCTCCTTGCTACAGAGAGGTGACCTCTCACATGTCTTTGTTAGCTAATATTTGTCACACATAGAAATAATGTTCCCTGAGGAGCAGCCTGTGTAGTCTAGCAATGCCGGTGGTTGCTGGAATTAAAACATAGTATGTCTGATTATAGGGCTGCATCTCATGAAATTCACTCACTGATAGATACATTTTGTATTCTTAGCTTAGCCACTAAGAAAAGTAAAATTTAGATCTACAACTAACTGTATTTCATTAATTCTAAAGTACATATTATCTGAGACTTCAGTATCTCTAAAATTAACATAGCAGCCATTCCCCAAATCATTTCTCCTGGTCTCCATTCCCAGTAGTCCCAAATACATGCTATTTTATTCTTTCTCCTCTCTTCGTGCATCTACTTATAATATAGATATAATGTAATGCCCCCAACAACTTAATATGAATCTTAACCATCGCTACTTCTCCATTTTTCATTTGTTTACATTCAAAAATTGAAATTGGCAAGAATCTTAACACTGATTGTGTCTTAGATTTGATGAAAAATGTCAAACCATTCCATATTTCTTAATATTATTTCTCAACTTCCTCAGAATTTAGTCAAAGAAAAGTATCAGCTCTTTATTAACAAGCCATATACAAAAACTTTAACCAAAGGACATTAATTTATCTGCACATCAATGTTCTCACATAGAAAGTAAAATTTATTACCATGTGCCAGATCCTATAGCATGTTGTGAACATATTTTGACACATGTAATCCCTCACTATGAGGAAACTAAGGCATAAGGAATTTAAACAACTCTCTTGAAGTCTCATGGCCAGTAAGCAGAAAAACCAGAATTTGAAACTATGCTGTCTAGTTTTAGATTTCAGATTCTTAACTAAAACATTGTATCTCATAGGGTTGCCATAAAGATTAAACAAACTAATTTATGCAAAACAGTCAACACAGTACCCAACATATAGTATTTGATAAAAGATATGATTCTTATTTTTCATATCACTCCTTTGATAACTTGAGTTCATCATAAGACCTCCTGATATACAGAGAAAGAGAAACCACTTTGGAGTAAGATAAAGTAAAAGTCAAATTTCAACCCAGCAAGGAATTATGCTAAAAATTCCATCAAATTATTTAAACTTTGTGTTTCTCAGTTTCTTCTACAGTAAAAAATATAAATTTCACAGGGTTGTCATGAAGATAAATCACTTTCTACTCATATAGAATGAAAGAGATAAAATTATCTTTCTCAAAATTCTAGGGATGACAATATACAATACACAATAAGAACTCAGATTTACATTTTAAAAATTAAAATTTTAGGTCCCTCTCATTAACTTAATGAATATTAGATCCTCTATTCTCTTAAAATCTGAAAAGACAAAAGCTATCTACAAAAATGGTGTGGTCTTTTCTGATCTGGCTTTTCAATTCTACTTTGAGCTATCAGAAAAGGAATGAACACTATATAGAATCTTCATCAGGTGATATTGCTTAATGATTTTTTTTATTCTCTGCTTTATTTCTCAAAGGTTTACAGTTACTGTTTTGTATATAGTCACATTTGTATATCTATTGGATAATCATTTATATTCCCTTGTCAATTGCTCTATGATTTGATATAAGAACTTCTGTGATGGCTGCAATGGTCCTGCAGTTGTATTTTACTAAATATTTGTCATGAAGTTTGCTTTAGCTATCTTTCCAGTTTTTTTATTTTTTATCTTTCAAGTTCTTATAGGTGCTCTGATAATTCTATTGTATCTGATTAGGTAAACTTGGAGTAGTGTCACTTTAAATAAAAAAAACCCAGCCTCATTAGCATCAGCACTGACACACTTCTTAATTAAGCTGTTGATCTCATAATGATATAGCTTACAGAAGCTTCAGGAATATAAGCTGTAAACCATTTCATTGCACTATGCTTTAAAATATTTTAATCTCATAGACTCTAGTCGCTGTACACATTTTTTTAAAGTCATGACATTATTTATTCCTAAAGGTGATGATTGGAGGTTCTCTAATCTCACTTTCATTATTGCCTTTGAATGGCGAAGCTTCGTGCAAGGTCATGCAGGGAACAATAGGATCCAAGACTTGATTTTAGGTCAATATCATTTCTTCTATACATGCTACATATTCTGTTCTTTTGTGATCTACTTCTTTCTCTCTACCCATCCTTCTTATCTCTGGTGCCCTTTTGTTGTTGTTTCTATATAACATCATTTGTTTCCTTAACCCAACATTTTGCGTCTCTTTTTCTGTCTCCTTCTGGTTTCCCTGGCCACAATTGACTTTTATGTGCAGTCCATGTTTGTCATGTGATGAAAAAAACTCAAAATTATCATAAAGCAAATTGATTCCATGCATGTGAGTTACCAAAGTAGCATAAAATATCTTTATATGAAAACCAACCCAAAGACTTTGTGCTTATAAAATTTGCTAGAACACGGGAAGATCATAAGTTAACTAAAGATATGGGAAAACATAAACAACAACAACAACAAAAAAGAAGCAAAAATTGAGAATCTTAGCTGTCAGCTCCCATAGCAGGCACTTTGAAAATACTATTTAATTGAATCTTTTTATAACACTTTCACATGGTCATTATTGAGGAAAATTAAACTCAAAATAGTCTTTAATAAATTACCTAATGTCATGCACTTACTTATCAGAGCTGGAATTTAAATTTATGTCTGTCTGTCTCCAAAACCACATTGTTTTCAAGTTGTTTCCCTTTCCAACAGTGGTCCCTATTCATTATCATAGAGCGAAAGATGCTAAAGTTGGTTATTTGAGTAATTATATTGCCTCAATCTTTTTCAATGAAAGTGAAGAGAGTAAAATCAAGTCAGCCAAATCAAGTTGATCATTATTTACTTTTGATCTTAATACCTTGGCTTGCTACCTAATTGGCTAGTGGTTGGAAGTGATTGGCAGGTGTTACAAAACTCATTAAATCAACTCTAGTTAAAAAATAAATGATTGCTATCTAAATATAGTATCAAGTTGAAGGATTCTCACATGTCACAGTTTCCTCAGTCTCCAGGGATGTAAGCCAACTTTGCATATACAAATTTGCACGTGTCCCCTGATAGCAATTTTCAGCCATTAGGCTCTGACACACTTTATATGAAAGTTTATTCTAACATATACAACAAATAATGCATTGATAATAAGAATGCTAAACGTGTCTATGATTTTTTTTTAAGTGACAAACTGGATAAAGACATCAGTAACAGACTCAGGCTTTTTATTTGCATTAGTGAATCTTGAGAGATCGTTCTCTGTGATTCTGCACATTCTTTTATAGAATTTCTCTCTATTCCAAGTCCTTGGTCTCAGGGTTTGAAGAATGAAACCACAAACCATTCAGACAAGCACTGGGACAGAATTTATTGACAGTAAAAGATTGATAGAAAGATCGATAAGCAAAAGAGAGAGAACAGAACCTCTGGCAGAGGAGGTGAGGAACCCACGTGGGAAGCTCCCAGAGTCTTTAAGGCTAGGGAGTTTAGATGCTGCTTTTCTTAGCCTGTGGGCGGGAAATTTTGGAGAAGTGTGTCACAATTGACCAGAATTCTTTGGGCAGAAAATAATCCTACAATTGGCACAGGAATGCTATCCTTGAAGTTTTTGTCTCAGGCCAGGAATTGGGGTGTGTGCTCCCTTCTCAAGGAGGAACAGCCCAGATCCTTTCAGACTCCTTTCTTCAGGGCCTTGCTTGAAAGGCAGACTGTTTGGAACTAAAGCTGGGAGCCTGTAATGAGATTGACTGTGAGCACACTCAGGCCTAGAAAATGGGTATCTCTGTCCAGACCTGAGATGCCGAAGCCTGTATCACGCGTGAGCAGAACTGACTGCCCTTTGCTCTTGTTGCCAAAATTTCTTTCTGCCAAGTCCTTGACCTCACAGATTTGAAGGATGAACCCATGGACCATGCAAATAAGCCACAGCACAGAGCTTATTGATGGAAAGATTGATAGAAAAATTGATAAGCAAAAAAGAAGAAACAGAACACCCAGCTGCAGAGGTGGGGGAACCCAAGTGGGGAGCCCCCGTCCTAGTGTTTTCTAGCTAGAGCAGTGTTTTTCAACCTTTTAAATCTCTCATGGCACACTTGAACCTGTGAACTAAAATAAAATCTTAAGTCTCCCTCCTCAGCAACTGGCTGGACCCCCTCTTGGCCAAGAGGATCCCTAAAACTGAGTTTCTAGTCTTGGACCTCCCCTTCCTCTTTGTAGAGATGTACTTTGTGAGTCACTAACAAGCCTAAGGCTATTCAAGACCTACCCCCTGCAGGTCTTCAATATACATAACAAACCACTTGAGTCTGTCTAGTACTTTGTCTCTAATTAACCCTTTATCTTAAGCATTGGTTTTCACTGACTCCTAGTCTTTCAGACAGAGCCTACGTCTTTCAGCCAATTGTCAGCTAAGGAATCTTTAAACCTTCCTATCTCCTGTAAGCTCCTACTTCTAGATGTCTCGCCTTTTGGGGCCAAACCCATCTACGTTTTCTACATCTGGATTTATGACCTCACCTGTAGTGCCTGTCTCCCTAAAGTGCATAAAAACAAATTGTTACCTTATCACCACCAGCTCACCTGCTCAAGCATTCTTGAGTGTGGTTCCAGATCATGGTCCTCAAATTTGGCTCAGAATAAACCTCTTTAAATTATTTTACAGAGTATGACTTCTTTTTTATAAAAGCATAAACAAACAAAAAATACTGTAGTTAAACTTCCATGGCACAACTAAATTATGTTGATCAAAAAACAGAGAAAACAAAAAAAATACTTACTTTACTTTGAACATTGAACATGACCTGGAGCCACATCCAAGAAGCCTTTAGCAAGTGGACTTTTGGTATGGTGCATTTACAGTTTGTGTTTATACATTTCAGGGAGAAAGGAATTACAGGTGAGATCATAAATCAATACATTCCTTTGGCTCAGAAAGGTGGGACATTTAGAAGGAGGATAGTTTAGAGTAGATAGGTAATTTTAAAGATTCTTTAGCTGACAATTGGCTGAAAAGACTTAAGCTTTGTCTAAAAGACCAGGAGTTGGTGAAAAGGAATGGTTAAGATAAAGGGTCTGTTAATTAGAGACAAGTACTAGACAGACTCAAGTAGTTTTTCATGTATATGAGGACCTGCAGGAAGATCTTGCATAGCCTTAAGCTTGTTAGTGAGTCACAAAGCACATCTCTAAGAAGAGGAGAGGGCAGTACAAGGCAGGTCTGATCTCCTTTGTAAGTTTTAGGGATCCTCTTTGCCAGCAATGGGTCACGACCCACAGGAACTGTGAAGGGCCATAGCATTAGGAAGGTTCCGAACCACTGCCCTTGGCCAAGAGGGAGACTAGTCAGCCAGCCACTGGGGGAGTCTGAAGATTTTATTTTAGTTCACAATAGGAAAGAATTAAATACAGAGTTTTAAATTCCAAAATGTCAAATTGGGTGCCAACAAATGTGTTTTCTCTTTGGTCAGATTGTTAACATGTGTTGTTAATTGATTTGGGATAGTTTTTATACTCTTCAAATAAATTATAGTCAGTTATGTAGAGAATATGTAACTCTTTTCTCATATAAGAAATTTGTCAGAATTAGAACAGTTAAAGGTTTGTGTATCTAATACTAAAACAGTAGGCGGTTTCAATCCAAAAGTACCTCTCTTCATGTTGACATTTGAAACCTTAATGTACTTATGTGGAACAATTTAATAATTTTTTTAAGTTTCTGGTTTCTGCAGCTTTTTTCTGTAGAATGATCTAGGTTGCTAATTTTGTAACATTAGAAGTTAGTAAGTGTGAGCAGAACCTTGGAAAGTGTGAATATCACTTTCATAGATTTCCTCACAGCCTTTCTTTGGTTCCTGCTACTAAACCCATTTAATCAGCACCCTGATAAATTGCACATCCAGTTAATTGGAACAATTGCCAAGGAAAAGAATCAGTGTGGTTCATTTCAATGACTCTAAACAATGGATAAATTGCACACAGAGTCCATTTAAATAGCACCCCTGATGTTATCCATAGGCCTAAAATGGGTGTGAATTGGTATTAGCCAGAACAAACTACCCACTGTGTAACCTTTTTTTCTGGTATCATGCTGATTTCCTGTTCTACTGCAGCTGTTAAATTAGGTATCTTACTTTGGATGAGATAGTTAAAGTCCTTGAAGCTCTGATTCCTCAGTAACATGGTCACATGAGACATATACCAATAAAAAGAGCAAGTATTTGGGGGAAGAATAATTGAGTATTAGATGCTGAAAAATAGAAATTAAATACAGTTATCATATTTTTTTTAAAGCTCACAAGACTACCATAATAGAATAATTCTCAGCTTTCTAATATGAAAAGAGCTCCAGGGCAAATACAGCCCAATATATGCACTTTCTATAAGTTGTATTACAGAAGCTTGGAATAGTTTTTTAGAAGAGGAGCTAGGTGGCAAAATATCTCTTTCTAATTTCTGGTTTATATGTTGTTGCATATATGGGTATGACCTTTTGATAATCAAGACGAGTGATTAATTAACACATTTTTTTTTAGAATCTGTACTAATTAAGCATATTCTACTTTTTTTTCCAGTTTCTCTAAAACCTAAAACCATATGCAAAATGTCTCTGTCTTCCTACATGTTTGTTTATTTATTTTGTGAATCTGTTTGTTGAAATCTGTTCATGAAAGAGGTTGAGACTAGAGATCTCAGAGTAGGAGTGAGGAGAATTAAGACTAATTTCCCTTTGAGTCCCCTGATACACATTCTCACTGTCAACTTTGGCATCCTTCAAAGTGATGGGCTTCATGAAACTCTAGAAGGAAAGGGTAGATTGCATGCTAAAGATCATTCCATGCAAAGTCCATATTTAAAAGAGAAGAAATTTAAATCCTAGACAGGTTTAAGTTTTACTGTGTTTTGTTTTTCCAAATTGTGTCAGCTGGACGGTTGTAGAGCTAGTCTTCTTGGGTCCTTTTCCAATACCTTTCCTCAGTTCTTGGAGTGCCCTCGGTTGAAAATGAACAGACACCCCAAAGTAAGGCAAGTGTGGCACAAAGAGAAAGATAGATTTAGAGAATAGGAAAATTCATGAAGCAAGATACATTTGCCATAGGCAGCAAACAGACCCTCAGCATTGAAACAACTAAAAAAGGCTCTGCAGATGGCCAGTTCTTTTTTATATTTCCTTGGTTGAGCCTACCTCATAGTTTAGAGGTTCCTTGGAAATGGACTCTTACTGTGCATGTAGACCTCCAATGGGCCTCTCAGATAATTCATGGTGGGGGAGGGACCTCAATGTAGGTTTAAGTTAATGACATGACAATTAGTTTTAAGCCTGTTCCAGGTCTCCTTCCACACTCTATTGTACCCATTGCTGGGCTAGGAAGTCTTTTACATCCTTTTGCAATTGGCACACTAAATTCTGATTGATAGATTGGGAGTATTGTCCCCCTTGCCCAGGTGTGAGCAGTTACTGAATGTAGGATCAAGGTGGGTGGTGCCAGGGTGGAAGATTGGAGGCCTGGACCTTGTCCTCCTTCCCCAGAAGAGCTGGGATTTCTAGCTATCTCACTAACATTACATGTGTTATCCTCACATCCAAAATTACATTCAAAGAACACATCCCAAGAAGTTACAATTTATCTACTTCAAATATTGTCCTAAAGTACACTGCATTGCCTTACAATGTTTTAATTCTAGTTGCTTAATTACATATTATAGTTTTACTTCATAAATATATCTGTAGTTTTTAAAAAGTGAATTTAAAATATATTAAGATTAAAAGGAGTTTTTAAAAAAAAAAAAGTCTGATGCAATGGTATCTTTTTTGAACAGATGGCAAATCTTAACTTTTATTTTTGCAATGCACATATTGTTAACACTTGACCTGATATGTTCCCTTTGGATAATGATTGTAACATGTTAAGGCAAAGAAAAAACAACTAAAACTGTTATCCTGTTAGCAACTAAGATTATTTTGATATAGCCAAGCATCGCTAAATAATCTGGCAAAACAGGAGGTATTTTGCAGATCTATTTTAGGAACGTAAACTAGACAAGCAGGTATGTTGCAAATTTCAGATTAATTAAAATGCTGTTTAACAAGCCCTATTAGATTGCAAATGTTTTTCATGATTGCTGTCACAAGCTGGGTTTCAGGGTTTTTCTGGTGGGTTTCCTACCCATTTAAACCTTTCTATTCCCTCCTCCCAGCCTCTATTCCTCTGCATTGAAGTGAACCCAAACACAGCAACATTAGCCTAATGCAAGAGAACAATGAAGTGAAGAAAAAAAGACTGAAGAAGTAAGTCTAATTACTCCAGTTCCATAGAATAAGCTTTTAAGGCTAAGTTCACACTAGGGCAATTACCCACCTAATTGCTCTAGTTTGAAGCTAGTTTGAATAGATGTTTTCAGCAATGTGAGGAGAAAACATGCTAATTCAGTGGATCTGTTTGATCCCTATTGCCCTTTTTTATTAAAGAAAAGCCCCTTGAAGTATTGAGATGGAATCTCTGGAACATACGTCTAATGTACCACATTAGAGACACATTTCCTAACAGACTACGAGTCAGTGTGGAATCATACAAATCCATGTACTAACTTTACTTTAAAAAAATCATCAGTGAACAAAAAAAAGGGGGTCCCTAAGAATACATTGCCTCCCTTTATAGATATATATTTAGCAATATCAAAGATAATACATACATTCCTTTTTATTTCCAAACATATTATTTGTTTAGAATTTTTTAAAGTTAGGTCATAATATAGTTTCATAACCTAAGCTCCTTAACTATAAACTCTATGTATCTATGAGTTAAGATTGATGAAATATTCAGTGAGGTGCAGTTCTCCAATAGTGTCTGTCTGATGATAAAGCTGTTTCATTATAAGGAAGAAAGAGGGAGGAAAGACAGAAGAAAGGAGGGAAGACAGAGAGTGTGGCTGAGGTTGGAGTGAAAACTAAAAATGGTGGGAGGACATGAGTCTTGAAAACAATGAAATTCAGGCTTCTGGCAGAGCACATGCACCTGTGGGTTGAAATGTCTTTTAGGAATTGCTTGGATGTGAAGGCACAGAAACAAATATGAAAAGAATCATTCAAAGCAAGGGTAGATTTAAAGCAAGAGGAACTGATTAATCTAATTTAACCTTCTTCTCTCTGTTATAACAAGAAAACTAAAGTTTTAAAGAACAGGGTCACGAAAAGAATTAACAATACTGCTGTTCCCACAGTGAAGTCTTCTGACTGGCAGTCTGTCTGGGAAAGGTTTACAGATGAGACTATCAAGTGGAAACCTTCTCGGGTCAGTTTATTAGGTTAGAAAGAGAGTGGAAATGCCTCTTCACTGCAGTCTACCTTTAGAGAAACAGATAAACTATAAAATAGGATACCTTACTCCAGTAAGTCAGGAAACAAAAAATGCTAAAGGAAGCCTCTAGAAGCAATGTTAAAAAACATGAATAAAGTTCAAAGTATCAGGAGGCCGATCAGGGTCATGAAGAATTCTGTTCTGGTCTAATGATACTGTTTTGTTTTGTTTTCATTACACTCTCTATCAATAATTAACAGGGTGTCTTGGGTTCTCTTAAAGAGATAAAATATATACTTGATTTAGACTTGATGTTTAAAATATATACTTGATTCCACTGTATCATGTTGCTTGTCACTTTTCTTCTGATGTCCACCTCTGTAAGAAGTGGGAGAAAAGGAGACAAAGATAGAAGACAGACATAATAGGGAAAGAAGTGCCTGGCTCCCCCATAGTCCCAGAACTTGGGAGGCCAAGGCGGGCGGATTGCCTGAGCTCACAGGTTCGAGACCAGCCTGAGCCAGAGCGAGACCTTGTCTCTAAAATAGCTGGGCATTGTGGAGGGCATCTGTAGTCCCAGCTACCTGGGAGGCTGAGGCAAGAGAATTGCTTAAGCCCAGGAGTTTGAGGTTGCAGTAAGCTATGACACCACAGCACTCTACCGAAGACAAAGTGAGACTCTATCTCAAAACAAAACAAAAAACCCCCAAGTAACTAGACGTGTACTTTCCTTAAATTGAAGAGTAAGGAGGAAAAATTCTATGGTAGTAATAGTTAAGAAATCATGATAAAGGTACCACCTTGAGACTATGTTTATGTTGGAAATTTTTGGTCCAATTATCAAGGGTCACTGAGTCACTCAAGCTGTCCAGTCGACTTGGTCTAGTCACTCTGCAGAACTAGCAAGTTCATTGAGTTAAAGTGACAGTAAGGGAAGTGGAAATAGAGCATTCATGATTCCCATGAAGCAGAGAGAGAAGCACAATTTATTTGAAGTGGAGGGTAGACTTTCTCAGGGAGATTTGGAAAGGGTCCTCCTCCCAAGCGAGAGGAGACACCACACAAAGGCAGTACACAGGTTTTAGTATCTTATCTTACTTCCCACTATAATTATCTATATAGCTTTTCATTGGTCCCCCTAGGTCTTTAGATATTCATATCTACTTCTCATTGGCCACACATAACCTCTGTTGCCTCAGGCATCCATTTTCTTTCTCTTTTTAGCCATAATCACTACCTGCTATTTTCCTGCAATTATATGGCAGGGTCCATTAGGCTTGTGTCATCTGTGACCTTTGCTGTGCATGCTATTCTGTAACTGTGACCATTACCCCACTTTGCATCACAAGCTGGAAATTGTATTTTGTGGAGGATAGGACATACTGAGTCAACTGAGTCATAAAGTTCCCCAAACTCTCTGCTTGTTGCAGGACACTTATTGACTTTCTTATCCAGGAGGCCAGACTTTTCTTCTAGATCCTTGTAGCCACTATCTATCCCTAATCACTAATAGTATTATTTTAAAATGTGTAATTATGCTTTGTTCTTTCAAAGATTTAGGCATAAGGAAAATAACCGATTCTCTTAATAAGTCACTTGGTAATTACTAATGAAAGGCTGTCTATTTTTAGACCATGATGACAAACCTCGAGTATACTGTAGAGGTCCCCATATTATATGGTTTCATAGATATCATTAATTAATCACTATTTTAAAGATAGTTAAATGATCTTTTCTTAGCTTGTTATCCCTGCTTTAGACTAAGAGTCAGAATACTACTTCTTCAAAGATTCAGATAGTAGCTATTTCAGACTTAGCAGGTCATAAGATCTCTGTTGCAACTGCTCAAATTTCTTGCTGTCCTCCTAGCACAGATGTGGGTTGAAAGGAAGCTTTTCTATTTTCCCTAAAATTTCCCCCAAAGATCAACTCACAATTAATCTGATTAATAAGAGATTAATAAGAGAATGAGGTTTATTAGCTGTGCACATGGGAAGAATCACAGTGTGACTACACAGCACTGAAACTACTTGTACAGATTGATGGAGTGAGACAAGGTAAGAACAAGAGAGTAAGGAACCCCAAATGATGTGAAGGAGCAGGTCTAGCTAAATGGTATTAATCCAATTCTGTGAAGGCACAGATCTAGCTAAAACAATGATAATAATCAACCCCTGTCTCCTCATTTGCTTGATAATAGTCACTGTCACCTTGTTTGCTTTCCAAGAATTGTTACTCTAGAGGGCATAGTTGGTAGTGGTAAAAATTATTAACTTTTCTCCATAGAAAACAACACCTCTTCAGAAGTGGGAGGTAGTTTTTGAGATATTTTCCAGGTCTTCCATTCCAGTGGATTGACTGACCAACCCAGGCCAAGAAACTGACTCAGCTGGTCTTGGACTGTCCAAGGAGCCCCATTCCCATAGATTGGCGGACCCACACATATAGCAGCCCATACCAAAGCACTAATGATTCTGCCCCTAAACCAGCCAATTAACAGACCCTGGTTTCCTAATCATCTGCCCATCTGTCTTTAAAAATCCTATTCCCCCAATTCTTGAAAGGTAGATTTTAAGGAATTTCTCTTCTCTCTAGAATAAACTCTTTCTCTATTGTAAACCCTGCTGTCTCTATATATTTGGCTTCCTTTTGGGCAGTGGGCAGATGACCCTGGCTGGATGGCAACAACATCTCAATGGGCTCAAGAAATTTTTTTTTTTTTTATTGTTGGGGATTCATTGAGGGTAAAAGAAACCATGTTACACTGGTTGCATTTGTTGGGAAAAGTCCCTCTTACAATAGTTTATACCCTTCTTTTAAAGAGAAGGGGAAGATGAGGAATATAGGTAACTCTCCTTCATGGTAACAAATAGTTGCTGGGTAGATGAATAGATACTTGGAAGAATAACCAGATGTAGGGAATATACTGACTGGTAAAATAACCTGAGATACAATTGCTATGTTTAGAATGATTTAGGCCAAGTCTAGTTGCACTCTTGATTTTCTTTCCTGAGATATACTGAGATAACAGGGATGGGAAGGGTTGTAAATTGTTTTTTTTTTTTTAATGGGTCTGTCTGGTTTACACAGATAGAAGAAAAGCCCCTTCCAGTGCCTGTTGATTTCAAAAGGCCTTTAATTCAAAATGTATTCATACAAGGAGTCATATTTTTGGGTGAAATTTCTCGAGCTCCTTTGCAGACATCAGTCACATGTAAAAGAGTAAATGCTGCTATAGTCCAACAAAATTTATTTACAAAAATAGATGTTGCGGAAGATGGCGGCAGAGACGGTCCTATAGCCCATCTCTCCCAGGTCAGCAGGTGAGAGGGTGGGAGCTCTGGATCTTTCCCTGTGTGAACTATTGGAGTGGATGGGCAACTGGTGAGACACAGAGATCGGGAGGATTGGCGCGTTCGAAATATAGTTCTTAACTGTGGAAAAGGGTGCAGACTGTTTCCCCCTGCCTGGCGGAGGGGCAGCCGGCCCCTCCCACAGGGAGGACAGCAGGTCCCATCCCACAAGCTCTAATCAGAGAAAATTCCACTGAAGCGTGGAACTCAGAACTTAACGATCAGAAAGGGACGCTACTGGGAAGCACAGAGTCCCGGGCAGCCCTGGTGTGAGCCAAGGGGTCCCGACTCTGCTGGACTAACACATTGGAATGTCCAAAATGGCCAGCGCCTTTTCCCCAGATCAATGAGAGGGAGAAAGAATTGGTGATCAGTCAGAGTTACGCTAGGCGGGGACCATAGTAAACCCTGAGAGGGGCGGAAAAGACACTTTGAGCTGTGGAAACTGTGGAAGTTGGCGAGGAGGGCCACCGGGCACATCAGATGGAGAATAACTGAAGTTCAAGTTCCCACCAACAGCCCCACAAAGCCCCTGCCCTGTAGCCTGCACTGCGGCTGTGAGCGGCGGGGAGCTGCGTCCATAGCAACCGTCGCCAGGGTGTTTCCGCGGTCGCTCCAAAGCTGCTGCACCGCGAATAGAGAGGACACCTTTACGGCCATAGCAATCGCTGCCCAGGTGCCGCTGCGGAAGCTGCTGCCCCGCGAACAGGGACACACCACCGCGGCCCCAAGATCCACAGTGACTGCGTGGCTCCTCCCCTCCCCTCCAGCCTTCATGGCTGCTGCGAACAACTGCGACCCACAGCCATAGCTGCCATAGCAACCGATGCTGCCTGTGTTGCCGAGGTCACCCCATGCAAAGTGACACAAAGCCCCCGCCCCCTTAGCCTTCACTGCGGCTGGGAGCGGCTGGGAACCGTGGCCATCGCTCCAAAGCTGCCACCCAGCGAATAGAGAGGACACATTAGCTGAGATAGCAACCTCTGCCCAGGTGCTCCTGCAGTTGGAAGCCGCGGCCCCGTGAATAGGGACACACCGCGGTGGCCCCCGAGATCCACAGTGACCACGTGGCCCCTCCCCTCTAGCCTTCACGGCCGCTGCCACCCGGCCATAACTCCCATAGCAACCGCCACGGGTTGTGAGGCCAAGGTTGCTTGCGCATAGTGTCACA
>CAUYON010031110.1:0-26555 GCA_963573935.1 Arctocebus calabarensis
TAAACAACATATTAACAAGTTGAATTAAAAATTAATGTTTAAGTAATGTACTTTGGTCATAACTGAATCTAATTTGTGTGAGAATTAGTCACTATTTTCTTTCCTTATTTTTGTTTTCTTATCCTCACCCTCTCTGAGCAGACAGAGAAAGAAGGAGGGAGAGGGTAAAGGAGAAGAGTTTTTAAAGAGACATCTCATAAAACATTTTATTGCCCTTTTTCAGATCTTTACCTCTATATCATTGGTTTGGGGTCTTTTTCTAAATAATGTTTTCTTTTTGTAAAGATTACCTTAATTAATATATAATTTAAACAATTTCAAGTATTTTGCTGAGAATATATTTTCACTTTGCATTTTGTAAAATCCACCTTCACCTATACTTGCTATCCATTAACTATAGTTCTGATTTCATTTTAATGCCATCTTATTGCAGGTTGGCCCAAATACAGTCATGTGTTGTATGACAATGCTTCTGTTAATGACAGGCTTCATATGCAAATGGTAACTCCCATGGTTCTTATGAAGTTTCATAACTAGTCATGTGTTTTTTTGTTTGTTTGTTTGCAGTTTTTGCCGGTTTTGAACCATGTGGCTGACACTCTACTCCTATAAGCAACAGGTGCCACCCAACTAGTCATGTGTTGTATGAGAATGTTTCTGTTAATGACAGGCTGCACATGCAATGGTGGTCCCCATTTTTCTTATGAAGTTTCCTAATTCCCATCGTCCTTGTTATAACGTTGGGGCACTTTTAGGCTTCAGAAGACCTCAGGAGACAGAATGGCTCTCTTTCTGACCTTGTCTTATCCCCCTTTCACCTGCCCAAGGCAGAACTCTTACCTTATTTTGAGTAAAAAGATCCTCAATCCAGAGAAGATCTTGCCCCATACCCAGGAGGAAAGATTGCTACACAAAGTCCAGAAAGAATCTAAGCAGACAGCCTGGCTGACTTTAGATCATGCACATATGTCCAGACACATTTCTATCACATTTTGTCCAATCACACATCAATCATCTAGTGTGCCTATGTAAAGAAAACTCCATAGAAATCTAGGAGAACTGGTTTCAGAGAGCTTCTGGATAGCTGAACACGAAGAGGATTCATGAGGGTGGCGTCCCCAGGGAGGGGATGGCAGCACTATACCCTTTCCCCCATACCTTCCCTTACACATTTGTTCATCTGTATCCTTTATAATATCTGTTATATTAAACAATTGAATTAGAGGACACCCAGTGTTGTCAGCTGCTCAGTTTGTGGGAAAAATAAAACCTACATTTAGTAACACAGATCCTCTGGGTTATTGTGAATTTTAAAGCAAAGCACAGTTTGGGGAGTGTTTTTCCCAAAGTGGTATCTTGTTTAGGTGTGCCATTTTAATTTTTCATACCATAGTTTTACTGTACCTTTTCTACGTTTAGATAAATACTTCACGTCCTGTTAGAGTTGGTTACAGTGTTCAGTACAGTAACATGCTGTATAGGTTTGTAGCCTTGAAGAAATGGGCTGTACCATAAAGTCTAGGTATGTGGTAGGCTAAACCATCTAGGTTTGTTTCAGTACACTGTATGGTGTTAACACAAAGAAACAATTGCTTAAAAAACAAATTTCTCAAAATGTATCTCCATTGTTGAGTGAAACATGACTGTATTTTGGAAACTGTGGAACCAAAAAAAAAGTCCCAGTTCCTCTTCATCGTGCCTATTTTCTCTTTTTTTCAAGCAAATCAGTGCTTATGCTTACGTGGTAGAAGAGAATCCAGCTAAAATGCAAGAGATTAAATCTTCATCCAGGCAACTTGAGTGTGAGGCAACAGAAAAGCATAATACTTCAACATCAGAGAAAAGAATCATTATTCTGGCTGCTTCTGATACCCCAGGATTTTCTACGTTTGAATCAGTGACCTTTCCTCCTCATTGCAATTGTATCTGTCCCATGAACAGGTCTATTTTTTGCTTCCGAGTTTCTGAGTTCAGCAGCTTTATCAGTGATCACTGCTCAAAACTGAGACTTCAACCTCACTCCAAAGGAAACCTGGAGGCTACTGACAAGCACCCAAAGAGCAGAAAGTGTGTTCTGTTTGGGGTTTGTGCCACTGCTGGCCTGGACCTCCCTGGGAATATGGGTCTTTGTTTTCTGAGTCCTGTAGTAACCCTAGGAATAGACATCCAGGGTCCAGGAATGGATATTTAAAGATCATAGAAGCTAGCCCTGTTAATTCAAGTGCTTAATTCAATGACTTAAAGAAAAGGGCAGAGGCTGGGGCGGTGGCTCACCCCTGTAATCCTGGCCCTCTGGGAGGCAAACAAAGAAGGATGGCTTGAGCCCAGGAATTTGAGGTTGTGGTGAGCTATGATGACACCACTGCCCTCCTACCAGGGCAGCAGAACAAGACTTTCAAAAAACAAAACAAAATAAACAAAACAGTAGCAGAGCATGGGGGAGAGGCAGAACCACCTCTGGAAGAGAAATAGTTATCATCCCAGTCATCATCATCATCATCAACTTCTAGCTTTATATATTCCATCCCCTATTTTGAGCATTTTACATATATCAGTACTAATAACTACCCTATAACACCTAATAGGTGTTAGTATTGTCCCTTCCTCACAAAGAAACTGAAGCACAAGAGGATTTGGACTAATGAGTGGATAAAACTTTGAATTTATGGGTAATGGAGAGCCAATGGATGTTGTAAGCCAGGGTGTGGCATTGTCTGCTTTGCATTTTAAATCCTGTGGGAGACTAGAGGCCAATAAAACAGTCTAGACGTGATAAGAACCCCAGGAGAAGAGGTGAGGGAAGAGAGAAGAGAGAGGAATTGGCTTGATTAATAATTGGTATAAGTGGAAAAAGTAAATAATTGAAAGTTTGGAGAAAAGAGAGGAGCAAAAGAGGTCAATGTCCCAAGTGAACTAAAACTTACATATATATTTGCATACATGTATGTAATATATTATATATAGTGCATATTTTTATATATATAGTGGAATTTAAAATAGTGTGCAATTCAAAATTGCACATGAAGTTTATGGCCACCCATAAAGTATATATATGAAAAAGCAGACACTTCATATTGCTCAGTGTTATGAATCTTTGATTAATGCCTTGATATGAGTGTGCCTCATCTGTTCTATGAAGAAAGTTTGAACTTGACTGAGTCATTTCACATTATTTTGATTAAAGACCGGCTAGGGAAGGTTTTCTGAACAACAATCAGGAGATTTGGCCTCAGATGACTCCCTGCTAAATAGGAAAGATGAAATAAGACGCTTAAATAAGATCCAATCAAATCAATCAAGCCAAATCCTCTTGGTTTCATAGCTTGTGGGGTTCCGCCTGGGTTTCCCTTTTACAAGGAAAGTTTCCCAGGGCCCTAATGTTAATTAGGGAATTTGTGTTTTCCACTGATGATTGCATTATCATCCCAGACAGGACAGACAAACCCTTCTGAACAGAACGAAAGAAAACTATTTACATATTCTCTCCAATCAAGCGTCAAAGGATTTTACAAATAATAGGTGATTTGCCAATTGCTATCAGACCTGTCTGAAAGCACATTCATAGATAAGGGTAAGTGGGTCATTATTAGTCCCTTGTTTAGGATGTTTCCAAGGAGAGGGAAGAAAAGAATCAAATTGTCATCTAGTAAGATATAGATAGACAAGCATCAGTTGAGTCTGCTTCCTCTTTATGGGTTCTATCTAAAACTTTTCCTTTAACTCTGGAAGTTTCTTTTCACAATTCTTGTGACTAGCTGAAGTCTTTCTACAGCTTCTGTAAGTTGACAAATAAGCAGAGCATTTATCTGAATGATTGTCGTGTCTGATAAACACTCTTTTGTCCTTTACACCTCAATGAACACAGACATATTTAATTTGTTTCAAGTAGATTCGAAATCTGAGGATGACTAGCACTATAGGGAAATTCGTATCTCCTGGATCAGCCTTTGGATCATAACACACATAATGGCTTTCAACATGAGAATTAAAATAAAATAAAATTTTTATATAGTCTGCGGTCATTTTGCTCTCCCTTTGCCCTAGATGCTGAATGCACAAAGTTACAAAACTCCCTTCTTATTCCTGGCTTGAGGACACGAGGAAGAATTCACCAGGGCTTATTTTTGGTATAGTCTTAGATCATGGGAAAAATGCATGATACAGCCATCATCTCTCCTACTTTGAGTCGTGTTTTTCAGGCCATAATTTCTAGGGGCAGTGTCATTTCCTTGTGCCTTTAATTTAAACATTTCTATAATTTCTACTTAGTAAGTATTTACTAGTTCCAGGCACTGCCTTAGAACTGAGTTACATATAATTCACACAATCCTCACAGTGAATCTATGAGTTGGGTACTAGGAGGACCCTGGTTTTATCCGTGAGAAAGATGGAATGCAGAGAAGTTATAACATAGTCAGGGCCACGCTACAAGCATGGATAGGAGATTGGATCAGTCTCTTTCCGACTTCCATATTAAACTAGGAAAAGGACACAGATGTCCTAATCTGACATTATGTATCAGGGATCCACCCCAGTTCCAAAGACTGGGCTCCTAACCATTACGCTAAACAAACGCCTACTTTTTTTTTTTTTTTTTTTTTTTGATGCTGGTTGAAATTCTTCCATGAGTTGTCCATGGCACTGACTTGAAGCCATCTGATGCTTCATTAGCTTGTTCCTAAAAGGGTATTCAGATGTTATCAGGCTGGTTGCACCTTAAGGTAAATTACTTTATCTCTGTTGGCAAGGTGAGATCAGAGGACAGAGAATTTTGAAATTATAGATCTGCAATTCTCAAACTTCTTGGTCTCAGGACCCCTTTAAACTTTAAAAAGTTCTTAAAGATCTCAAAAGCTTTTGGTTTTCTTGATACCACTTTTCAGAACATCTTTTATGCCTATGTCTTTTTCACACTTTTATGTATATTCTATATTCTCCCTTGATGCATTGTCTCAACATGGCATTTGTAGATTTGAGGGATATCTAAAGGACTTAGCCAGAAGAACACAATACTGGCCACTTTGTTCTCTCAAGTCATGTTGTTTCTATTCCTCAGTCTCAGTGCCAGTATCTTGTCAAGTTTTTATTCCTTCAGAGATGCAGAACTTCCCTTTAAGATCTGGGGAAAATCAAAGCATGTGATTGCTCATTGTCTTTTTTTAAATCAAGTGAATTATTATATTATTACACTTACTCTATTTTAGAATTCTATCAATGTTATTTCTACTCTCAAATACTGTTCATTATATAGTGTTTAGAATGTTCTCTATATCTGTTTAATTTTATTTTATTCCTAAGTTTCACCAATGAATAATTCTCATTTTTGAAGTATGTAAGTGTTTATACTTCTTAAGATTTGGTAAGCCTGTTTTTCCTTTTGAAGTTTGTTGTAAAGATACAACAGTGCTTTTTTTTTATTATTACTTAATATGAGGGTATATATAATTAGGTTACATTATTTGCATTGGTAAGGTAAAGTCCAACTCTGAGTTGTAACTGAGTCCTTCCATTCATTATTAACCACAGATTTCTAAATTCAATTTGGATTCTTGATTTGCCTTCTGGCTTATAACCGAGAATGAAAGGTGGCTGAAACATTTGAATGCAAAAATGCAACTTTCCAGGTTAGCCCTATCCCCTTGCCATCAGCCTACATATTCTTTCTCATTTCTCTACACTTTCTATTGGTTGGATTTTCTTATTTCCTAAGTAATTGACATTTGTCACATCAGATGACATTTGACTCTGTGTCAAAGTGTAAGTCAGTACTTTCGCCCTTATGATGTACACCTTTATGCAGAACATCCATTCACACATGTCATGCATAACCATGTCCCTCTTAGCCATAGATTGTGTCATATAGGCTTTGGAATGAAAATGAGTTTACTTCCCAAGATTTATGGCACTAGGAAGAGTCTGAATCAGTGACAAAGAGGAAACTAGAGGCCTGAGTCCTGTGTCTTCAGGGAATATAAAGTCTTCATCTTCACTGAAAAAATATTCTATGTAGAATTTTGATTTGGGGGTAGTAGTGAATCCTGACCAGATATCAGAGATATACCCTTATATCCATAGTGGTTCCCAGATGACTTCTGTCAATTTGGAAGACCACAAAAACTCTCTGGAAGCTATTTGAGCATGACTAGTCATCTAAAGTTTCGGATTTCCCGGGCACTAGTCCTAGCTACTTGGGAGGCTGAGGAAAGAGAATCGCTTAATCCCAAGAGTTGGAGGTTGTATGAGCTGTGACACTGTGACACCAGGGCACTCTATCGAGGGCGACATAGTGAGACTCTGCCTCCAAAATAACAAAAAACAAAAACTGAGATTTCCATGATGGTTTCAGGGTATCTATATTTGGCATTACTTGTCTGCTACAGACATGATCATTAATTGAAAATGGTCATAGATATTGTTTATATCAGATAAATCAGCAAATTTGTACCTTAGAAAAACATACTGGTAAGTTCCAAAGCTCAACTTAAGCCCTTTTTGTTAAGAGTATACAGTGCATACTCAAAAATAGAATATCTGACTGAAATTATCAAAGGGTGGAGAGGAGAATAGTGTGGCCGTGTGACTTGTTTCAGAAAGCCAATCAGATCTTTTTGTGGACATTATTTACCTTGGACTTCACTTTCTCAAACTGCAAGGTTTCAGTGTAATTTATTGTCCTATTTCATTCATAGTGCTGGCATCCTATTTGTTCATTATTAGAACACAAAACGTTTCTTTCAAAGTAAAACTAATGCCTGAGACAGAGATTGAGTCACATGATTAGCTCTATAAATGACAAGGACAATTACTCAATTTCCTCTCAGCTAAAAACCAACAATAAATCATAACAAATGGAGACAATTTTGTTGTCAGGCTTATGTATGAACATTTACAAATATCTCCATACTCATAGAGTTCCAACAGGTCACATTAATATCCAGTTTCTCATAAATCTATGTAGAGATAGAGGTGTACTTTAAAGATAATATAGCTGAAGCGATTTCAGTTTAGAAGAAAGCTTTTAGTAATTAGGTACCTAAAGTGGCAACTTAGCTAGCTATAGTTTACATTACTCTTCATCTTTATGAGAGAATCCTAGTTCTTAGGAAGTCACTCTGTGAAACTGCTGTTGAAACAGTGCTTCATATAGACCAACCTTCTGCTAAAGAAAGTTGAAAGAAAAGACAAGTGGAAATATTTCATCAAGAGTTGCTTACGTTCAAGTCTCAAGGGCACATTTCCTCAGCCTCTTCTCCTCTTTCACATCTTTGCCTCTGTGGAGTTTATCCTCATTCTCACATCCCTGAAGCTGGGGGTCACTGACAGTTGGTTCTAATGTTTTGTTTTGTTTTGCTCCCTTGGGAAAGCAACACAAGAATTATGATATAATTTCTATTGTTTTTATGTTTGCTATTTTCTCCCTAAAAAAAATATATCCTGGACATCACTCCATAAGCAATGGCCCAAGGAACAATCACTGATCCAGAAATCTTTAAGAGCTGTATTGCAAGTCAATCAAACACTCTTCTATTTTTTTCTTAATCCAGCATAAAATGACAGAAAAGTGACTCGATGACTTTGTAAAGCCACGCCTTTGATTCATGTGTTGGAACACCTAATCTTTTAAAACGTGCCATATGTTTGGAGTTCTATTCTGTCATAAGAGAATCGCAACTCTGAAGAGGTGAATAAAGCATACCTAAAGGCGAGCAGTAGTGATTGAGGAATGCCCGCTTGCTAGAACCATTCCTCCAGGAAATGAAACTGGTGGAAGAGCTCCCTCAGGATTTATGACTTGAGAATAGACCCCACCTTTTACCAACTGCTGTTAAACTGAGGAGTAAGGAAGCTGCTCAATCACGTTTTGATCCTGTAGATGCTTTCATTTATTCTTGTTATTTTTTGGTTGTTGTTGTTCTTGGTCTCAATAAGAAACAGAAACCTGCCTCCTTTTTGATGGATATCATTGTTTTACTTCTTATCTCTCAAGCTTAGCATCCAATTCCTTTTCATGTCATTGTTTCAAGTCTCTCTATCTGGCATAATCTTTTCAGTCTTTTCTTTTTCAGCAGGATATTCTTAGTGCCTCTAATTATTGTCTTTTTCTGGAAGAGCTCTAATGTATCCAGTGTCTTTTCAAAGGAGATTTAGGATAGTTGCAGGCACAAAGATATCCTTTATAGCATCATTCACATAAGTGACTAAGTAGAAAATATTAAACAAGATAAATGGTTAAATGAGGGTACAACTTCACAACAAGACTTGTTATGCAGTTGTTAAGGTATATATCAAAAGAAAATTAGTGGTCATGGAAAATATTTACAATATGTTAAAGGCAAACATCACATGATTTCACTCATATGTGGAATCTAAAAAATGTTGATTTCATAGAAGTCAAGAGTAGGATAGTGGGTTATCAGAACTAGTTTTGGGAGGACCAGGAGAGGTTGGTTAGTGAGTACAAAGTTAATGAGATGGGAAGAACAAGTTTCAGTGTTTTGTTACACAGTAGGGTGATGACAGAAAATAACGTATTGTGTAATTTAAGATAGAAGATTTTGAATGCTATCACCACAAAGAAATGATCAGTATTTGAAGCAATGATATACTTACCTGAATTTGATCCTTATACATATCTTAAAACCTTATACTGTCCATTGTAAACATGTATATTTCCTATGTGTCAATTCTAAAAATGGGGATTCTCATTAACCTATAGGTATACTTTCAGTTGTGTGAAAATGCAGTAGAACCTCCTTAGTTCACCACCTCGCTACATTGACCACCTCCTTAAGTTGAACTAATTTTCATAGGCCAGACATGCACCACATGTTTTCAATAAAAGTTCCTTACGTTGACCATCTCCCTGTATGAACAGTTTGCTACAGTCCCTTAGATGGTCAACTTGTAGAGATTATACTGTATTTGGAAGAAGGCCTTTTTATTTTACTGCTTTTTAACCTATTTTTTGTAGTTATTACACTCTATTCTTTGAATCAATAATTGGGAAAGGGAGGGCGTTTGCTTAATTGGATCCTAGGGAGAGTATCATATTTATTACAGAAATTAGAGTATAGGAAAATACTAAGGAATAAGTCCTTTAAGAATGTAGATTAAAATGGTTATAATAAAAAGAGAACAATAATAAGTGTTTGGGAGGATGTGGAAAAAGGAAACTCTCAGACATTGCTGGTGAGATTATATAGCAATATAGCTATTTTGAGAAAAAGTGGTAGTTTCTTAAAAAATTGAATATAATTTTAGTATGTCAGCTAGCACTTCTAGGTATCTGTTTAAGAAAAATGAAAACATAAGTCACCCTTGTACAGAAATGCTCATAGCAGCGTGGTTTATAGTAGCCAAAAAACGGAGTTAATCCAGATGTTCATAAACTGATAAATGAATAAACAAGAAATATATATTCTTACTGAGCAATGAAAAGTCATGATTTACTGACATAGGCAGCAAAATAGGTTAGTCTTGTGGACATTATGCTAAAGGCAAGTAAATGGATGGAAAAGACTGCAGATTGTATAATTCCATTAACATAAAATATCCAGAAAGATACAACCTTAGAGAAAGAACAAAGGTTAGTGGTTTCCTGGGACTGAAATAGGGATTGATTAAAAATGACCAGAACAGAGATCTCAGTTAATGGAAATATTCTAAAGTTGAATATTTGGATGGTGGCCATTACTGTAAATTTATTGAAAGTCATCATTGCATCATGTATTTTAAATTGGTTTATATTTTAATAAAATTATTAAATTTATTAAAATTAATTAAATTAATTAAAATTATTATTTTTTAAACAATAGGATGTGTGGATCAACTTTTCCTTGTATTTCTCTACTCACTGTTATGAAACAAACCTCCAAAGACTCAACCCAAAACAGAGAGGCACAGTCAACGAGAGGGTAACTTATGGGCTGGATTATAGCTTTTCTGCTAGATCAATATCACTTTATGTTGCATTTCTCTCCATGTGGATTCTTATGGAATTTGTCAGTCTACCTTGCAATCTATTTCTTTGAAAATTGATCGAGAGCCTGCTTAACACTAAACTGAAACTACAATGGGGATTTCATTTCACTTGCTGCACACCGTTGCTGAAGTCAAATACTATTTCTTGACTTCATACTTATATGCATCTTATATGATCAAAGTTGTCACAAAGGAAAGGAGCTTAATATTTTATTGGCATATACAGCAGAAACATTCACCACAGTTATGGGAATGACTTGGTAACCACTCATCATACATTTCACAAGGCAGCAGAAATCCCTGTGAAAACTGGATGATTGATACTCACTCATTCTTCAGCAGGCTTTTATAATTAAAAATAACTTGACATTGAGCATGAAGTGTGAAATGTATAATTTTGTTTCAGAAAACGTATTTGTCATTCTGGTGATTAGGAGCTCCATAACACAGGGCAAGGGTATTATATTCAAGAAAGACCTAATATTGTCTTAAAAATCCTATTTGGATATTACTGGAGAAACACAGTTTTTTTTTGTTTTTTTTTTTAATGGTAGTTAAAACTATTCTTTGAAATCTGTAAGTGAGAATTTTTCTCTTTAAACTTCTGTGTCTTTTCATTTTAATTTTTATCCAAGCAACCCATAAAAACCTACAAATAATACTAAGCAGCATTGATTTACAGAGTTTGCTGTTTCTTCTGCTTTTGCTCTTTTATATAGCAACAGTCATCCCTTTGGGGGGCCAACTTTGACATTCTTTTATTTTTTACCATTTTTCATTCTGCTTTATTTACTACCAGCTCCGCAAAACTTGGTGTTAGTGATCATCCTGAGGATAGCCTGGTCAGTGTAGGATCACTCTTAGAAAATTACCCCGAGGGGAAGGTGTTCATCCTTGTTCCTTTTTTGGAAGGCAGTTAAGGTTAACTTAACTAGTTTCCCTTTTTCATCAGTAACTGTGCAGAAGTTTGAAAGTGTGTTTTAATCTGGTAAGGCAATGGGCAGTCTTAGTTTTCGGGGGATTTTTTGGTCATTATTAATTTGTTCATGCATTCAATCAACACTCAGTGAAAACCTACCATAGTGCCACATACTAAAGGAGAGGAAAATGAAAGACATGATATCCCTCTCAAGCCATTTATCAACAAGTCAACTGACAATGAAAATATAACATCATAGAGGAAAGAAAGGAAGCCAGGGATGTGGACACTTTGGAAAAAAGAGGTAGGGTGATTTCCTGTGGGATTGTTCAAGTGGGCAGTCCCCGGGTTACAAATGAGAGAGGTTCTGTAGGTTTGTCCTTCAGTTGAATTTGTATTAAGTCCAGAACAGGTACATTTGCATACTACCTATAATAGTCTCTCTTTGTAAGTGCAAGTCAATGGGATGTTCCTAACTCATGGACTGCCTGTAAGCAAATTAGAGAAGAGAAGAAATGATATTGTGGCAAAGAAAAAGAAAAACTTGTACAAAGTTGTGGATACACAAAAGAACATTATGGGTTTGGGAAAATCAAAATAGTTCAGTTTCCTAGGAAATGGGATACATGGGGGAAAAATGATGTGGGGAAAACTTGGGCAAATTATGTAGCCTGTTCCTTCCTTATCTGTAAAGTGGAGACAGTGCACACAGGTTTTGTAGCAGGGTGTGGACGTATAGAAAGTGCTTCATATTCCTTGAGTGGTCAAGGTCAGGGTTTCATTATGATATATCTTCTGATTAAGGACTAAAGAGACCGTCCTCATAAGTTTTTGATCTCTTTATGAAATTCTAAATGTTGACAAATAGTATGTAGCCTAATAACAGATGCCTCCTACTGATGCTGTGAAATGTTTACCAATTTTGAAAAATATTTGCTCATTTTGTTATTTGCTGGAATTGGTAGGAAATTCTACAGCGAATGCAACTGGAAGTCAGACCACAGTAGTAGTTAGTAGCTCATGCTTTGGAAGTCAGACCTGCAAATTTCCTACTTCTAATTTACAAAAAAAATGGAATAATAATAGTAATATATAACTCTGCATTTTTCTGAGACTTGGGATTGCAAGTGCTTTGCAGAGTACCAAGAAAGACTTGTGAAACAAGAGCTAAAAGTCACGATATTCCTGTGGTCCTGTTTTCAATGGTAAATTAGTAGGTGTATTTTCTCTCAACACTAGGGAAATAAATCATTCTGGTATATATTTTTGTCCTTTATATTTTCATTCACCATCTTCAAAACTTGTATATTTCTTTTTTACATTTAGTGACTAAATAGACCGTGCTGGTAAATGCCCTTGAAAGCAAAAAGCTTTCAAGTTTTTCAAAATTGCAAGTTACGACATTTTAGTGAGCCACAGAATCAATTTAGTGGGTAACAACCAGTACCTTGTTTTTATGAAATAGAAAGGAACATAATTGAAAATATAGGAGGGGAGAGGAATCAGTAAGTATTATTTCATTAACTCTTGTGCATATGCAATCAGTAGGTACAGCATGTTTTCCAGTGTGGTTCTTGCTCAAAAGCTTGAAAATAATTTCTCTAAGGACAGAAAAGCAAGTATGACAAGCTTCTCCCTGATTTGCACCAGAATTACTGATTGCCTTAATATTTAAATAAAATCAAGCAAATTAGGAAAAAAAGTTTGTTGTGAATATTGACTACATATGATTTTACAGGAGGTGTGATACACGCTTGTCTGTTTCTTTAAAGATACTATAGGGAAAGTGCTGTCATTCAAATATTCTGTCGGCTGGAAACTCAGAAACAACTTGATGTTTAGGATTACGTAAAAAGGACTTTGACAAACAGGCTGACTTTCCCCCAATGCTTTTGTGAGCCTGTGCACATGCCTGCCTGTCACAATGAAGTACAGACGACTTCAGGAGTATGAAGGCTCAGAAAACCCAGGGTCACCTTTTCCTTCTTTCTTGCATTATCATCCGTTCAAATTGTTACTAGGGGCAGCGAGGTTAACCTACCTGGACTCCCCTACCGAGCTGATATTTTCTTTCACAGTGTTTTCTAATTACGTCGTGAATAAAATGTTTTACATTGAGTAAAATGGAGCGCAAAGGTGTGCTTGTAGCTAAAAGTGAGCTCTCTTTAATGGTTGAGTTGGGGCTGGTTGCTTTTGTCAGGTCCTCTGATGGTGCTGAGGTAGAACTGTGCCTACTGACCCGTGGCACTCCTTGCTTGTGAAATTAATTCAGAACATGGTGAGTCCCTAATGACAGAAAGAGTACATTGTTCCCTCTTCAATAGTAGTTATTGGCCAGGAGCGATGGCTCACGCCTGTAATCCTAGCACTCTGGGAGGCTGAGGCAAGAGGCAAGCTTGAGCTCAGGAGTTTGAGACCATCCTGAGCAAAGTGAGTCCCTGTCTGTACTAAATATAGAAAAAAATAGTTGATATGTTGGTAGACACTTGTAGTCTCAGCTGCTTGGGAGGCTGAAACAGGAGGATTACTTGAGCCTAGGAGTTTAAGGTTGCTATGAGCTTGGCCGAGGCCATGGCTCTCTAGCTCAGGTGACAGTACGGATCTGTCTCAAAAAAAAAAAAAAAAAAAAGAAAAGAAAAGAAAAGGAAAAAAAGTAATTTTCTTGTTCCATTGTAGGGGTAATGCTTGAAGCTCTTAGTATTTTCCACCTATTGCCAGCCTCTATAGAATTCTTTCTTACAGAGATTATGTCCAATATAATAGATCTTGTTTTTAAGCTCATACGAGTCTTTACAGTTAGTTTTTTTAACTCTGAATTTGGACAGTAGTTGTTTAGAAATGATCACAAAATGATTGTGGCTAGCAGAATACCTTTAAATTAGAGCACAGGTTCTGAGGTTCCAATTGTTGCCAGTCAGTGGTATCGCAGGAGTTGGCTTAATTTTTAGCAAAGGTCTAAAGTGACTCTAGAGGCAGCCATTCACGTATTTACAACATTAATTCCCTGGTAATCCTTCTAGGTTTGTTTAGTTGACTTCTTATTTTCTACTTGAAAGAAAAAAAATAGATTAGTATCCCAGTATTGTTAACCTGCTCATGTTGATAGACTTAATCTTTTTGGACAAATTCTCTCCCCTCTAAATAGTATAGCTGAATGTCCTGAGGCAAGAGGAAATAAAAATCAGGCACTGCAAACTAAAAAGCTCATATAAATCGTCCTGGGCAACTTAAAATAATGAGTCAGGAAAAAGCACTTGGCATTACTGGGTAAGTTTCAGGCTGGTGCCCTGGGTAGAATGCTGTGGCATCACAGCTCACAACAACCTCAAACTCTTGGGCTTAAGCAATTCTCTTGCCTCAGCCTCCCAAATAGCTGGGACTGTAGGGGCCCGCCACAACACCCTGCTATTTTTTTGTTGCAGTTGTCATTGTTGTTTAGCTGGCGTGGGCTGGATTCAAAGCTGCCAGAGTGTATGATCTACGGGCGCCGCCCCCTGATTAAGCTTTTGTTTTCTTACTTTTAACATCCATTGTTACAAGGAAATAGTTTTAAAGTATAAAAGTGGAAACATGATAATAAATGACAATTGGCAGTGTTACCAGGCAGACAGAAGAGATTGGTGTGGTTGGTGGCAAAATGGAGAAAGCCCTGCCTAACCAGGCCTTGCACTGAGCTCCAGCAGATGGTTATTGTTTGGGAAGTTGGGCCCAGTGTGTTTTAGTATTTCTTTATTTCCAGAAAAATTCAAATCTGGATTTTTAGTATGAGGTCTCCTGGCTTATAAATGTTGGCTTATTTTATTTATTTATTTTTTTTGAGACAGAGCCTCAAACTATCACCCTGGTAGAGTGCTGTGACATCACAGCTCACAGCAACCTCCAATTCCTGGGGTCAAGTGAGTCTCCTGCCTCCGCTTCCCAAGTAGCTGGGACTACAGGTGCCTGCCACGACGCCCAGCCATTTTTTAGTTGCAGTCATTATTGTTGTTGTTTGGCAGGCCCGGGCTGGATTCGAACCTGCCAGCTCAGGTGTATGTGGCTGGCGCCTTAGCCTGTTGAGCCACAGGCTCCAAGCTGGCTTAGTTTTTTTCTGAACAGTGGGGAGACCAAACAAAATTTATCTGAGGGCTTACTTGGCCTACTGATTGTCGACTGATGCCCTTTCAATCATAGATTTTCCAACGAGAACAGATGGAATGTTTTCATTGCTAATGAGGTTAGTAATTTAGAAGTGCTCTGAAGCCTCTCTTTTGAGAAAGTATCATCCTTATGTCTTGATTTGATAAAAATGTTTTTTTAGAGGATGCAAAGATTTCTGTGGTTGGCCACATATTATTTAGATTGGAGAAGGGGAACATGAAATTACAACTAAGGCAGAATGAATGATGTGCTTTCAGAGAGAGGTTTACCCTAACCAGGGTATTAGCAAATGTTTACTGAAGTGATAATAATGACACTGTAAAGTATGAATAGGATTTTGATAGAAAAGGAAGAGAAAGTTGGCCAACGAGAGGGAAAAGTATACAGGCAGTCAGTCCCTGGGTTATAAACAAGTTAGGTTCTGTAGGTTTGTTCTTAAGGCGAATTTGTGTGTAAGTTGGAACAGGTACATTCTGTAAAAGCCTCTATTCCAAGTGGGAGTTGAATGTCGGTTGATGTTTATAACTCGGGAACTGCCTTTAAGGATCTCTGGAGTTCTACTGTGGGACTTGATATCGCTTAAAATGTTTAATAATTGGCTATGGCTGGAATATATAACTGGGGCCAAGCCAAGGGGAGCCTTGAATATCAGTCTACTGATTTGAAAGTGGATTATATAGTTAGGGTGCCCTTCAGAATTTAGACCAGGGGAGAGACATTATCTGATCTGATTTTATCAGTGTGTCTTTATTTCAAATCCTGCATTGGGTTCCTTTAAACTACTTGGAAGCCTTCTCTAAGGAGTTGGTAAAAAAAAAAATAGGCATTCTGCCTAGGTACTTGCTAAGAAGCTGTGTGAATTCTGGAGGTACTGACAATTATTAAGAATTGACTTTGGACTAGTCATGATAAATTAAATCCTTGGGATTTCCAGATGAGGCTACAAAGAAACGTGCAGAAGGCTATCAGAATACCTGGTATTTTAAAGTGTGCAGGACATAGTAACTTGTTCTGCATCTGGGTTCTGTGCAGGGAATATTATGCTTCAATTAAAGCAACTAATAGAAGTCATGAAAACATGAATTAGATGAAATTAGGTTGAGATAGGCTGGAAAGGAAATGCAATGGCCTTAATTATTTTAACAACAACAAAAAAGACATTAGATAGCATGCCACAATATGAAAGTGGAATGAAAGTTCAATATGGAAGTATAAGCCCATAAAAGGATCACCTTCTATGTTAAAACGTGTATTCAAAATAAGAGGAAAAAACTTTGTAATCATGATTAAATTGTCTCAGATTAAAAAGAAACTACTGGGCGGCACCTGTGGCTCAGTGAGTAGGGCACCGGTCCCATATGCCGGAGGTGGTGAGTTCAAGCCCAGCCCCGGCCAAAAACTGCAAAAAAAATAAAAATAAAAGAAAAAGAAAAAGAAACTACTGAATTAAGTCAGAATTTAGGGACAGATTATTTTTTCCTCCTAAAACGCCAATAGTCAAAACTCACTTGTGGGAATGTATCATAAAAGGCACCTGTTGACCAGTACTTGGGTGTTGGTCAGAAAAAAACAACCATTGTGCCAAATTATAATTAGATAAAAAATGTCCTAGACAGATGGCCATTTTGGCACATTTGGCATAAGCAATGTATGAATTAATGTGAATTGCCTTAACACATTATTTCTCACTTCCAAGAAACTCAATGTAGAATGCCTATTCATTAACTCCACGGTAATCATGGGTCTAAATTAATCACTTGGTTTAGCACTTGCCAGTTGCTCAATCTGGTCTCTCTAGATACTTTAGAGACAAGGAAACAATTTAGCTAAACAATATTAAATAACTAGTCGAAGATCACAATAAAGAGAATAAAAATGGAAAACCTTTAGCTTCTAATGGTTTGCATAGTTAACAGAGCAATGCAAAAATGAATTCCTGTAAGGCTACTGAAACAAATTCATCATCGAGGAAAGAGGTCTCTTGATTGAAGTAAAATAAATCAGGGAATCTATATAGTAACAGTTAACATTTATGCAAAATTCATTAAGTCATGAATGAATGGGAAACTTCTGTTTGGTTACTTAGACTTATTTTCATCTTTTTATTTATTTTTTAAATGTAGGCTGTGTTAAGTTGTTAATAGAAGGAAATTGGTTTAAATACTTGAGTTTGCATGTTTGGTTATTTTCGATCTAATACTTCTTCTTGGCTTATGAATGTATTTGACACTTGATTTTAGAAGAGAGAAGTCAACATTGCCCTGGCTTCTTCCTTTGGCTTCTCCAGGAGTCAGCTACATTCAAAAGCAAAACCATTGACTCTCCATAATCAATTCTATAAATTAACAGAATTAAAAAAAATATTTGGGGCCTGTTCATCATATAATTTACTTCATGTTTTATTTAATTACGGTACTCAGTAATTAGAACTGAGAGCACAAGAATAAGCCGGCTGATGTTATGCATCTCCAGAAGATCACAACTATGTCTGTGATAATAGCATTAAACAAGCCTGGAACAGAATAGTGCACTATAATTATATAATTAACTACTGGTTCTAAGCTCTCATCAGAAATGGATGATAAACTTCAGGCACTAGGGTAAGATTTGGGAAGGCTGTGCCCGGGCAAATAGAAGAGACTTCATTTGACCACCTGCGCAGCCAGAACCCAAAGTTCTCTTTGTTCTGTTCCTGGCTCATTCTGCTTGTTGTTTTAGTTTGTTAGTTTTTATAAATCAATTTGCAGTTTTTTTCTTTTATTTTGGCCTATATGAAATCCTTTGATGTGATAGGTAGCAAATAGGAGAGCAGTGTGATTTACTTAATAATTTTCCTTGAATCCTATTCTTTTCCAGGAAAGACATGAAGAGACAAACTAAGGCTTCCATTACTAAATCCCTCTGTAGCAACACATTGACTCCAAATAGTGCTTAGTTTAATGGCTGGGTGTTTTATAATAGTTGGATATGGTGGTTCATATTTCAGGCTTTTCTTCTGAAAACCTTTTCAATAAAAAAGTGATTATCAGGGCGGCGCCTGTGGCTCAAAGGAGTCGGGCACTGGCTCCATATGCTGGAGGTGGTGGGTTCAAACCTAGCTCCGGCCAAAAACTGCAAAGGAAAAAAAAAAGTGATTATCAGTCTTGGCCCGTGCAAATATGAAATAACAAAAGTAGCTAAGTGTGTGTGGCTGAGAAGTATAACCCGATGAGACATCACTAACATGCCTGGAGATAAGCATTGCGGGTCTATAACTAATTAAATGATTGTAACAATTTAGAGTTATGGTTGATAATTCTGTTGCCTAGTTCTAATAAACTTTGTACAAAGTTGAAAATTTTCACAGTAGAAATGGTATGGCCTTTGGCCTTGCTGGATCTCTTTTTCTATGAGGTTTTTAAAAAATGAACTAACAGTGTTCTATTAATCTTTACATGTATAAGCTCCATTTTAGAATTTCTACTTTTCCTAGTATAATAATGGAAGTCTTTTTTTCTTTAAAATCACAGCTATAAAGACATTGTCAAAGTAATCTCCATACTGGTGAGTCTCCAAATCAAGTCAGCACATGGTGGGTAGAGTTTTGTGGTGAGCAAATGGGCAGAAAAGTACCTTAACAACTGTATTAAGCAGTTGCAAGGAAAGATATATGGTTAATATGTGAATATTTGATACGTGCTGGAATTTTATTGTTCATTCATTACATCATTACTGTGCCAACTGCATCAATTTAGAAATACAGAGAGATAATACATTGACCCTTTTTTCTCGAGCTGTCTCTGATTTTCATGTGTTTTACTTTGCTGCCACCTTTGAAAAGCCTACAGATAACCAAGAAGTTCTTTGCTATAATACAGAGTATAAAGCAGAAGAGTTAAGATGGGGACTAATATGTGCAGGACAGCCTGTCTCTGGAATAGAATCATGGAGTGAACAGGAAGCTAGTGGTAATCATTTTTCAGTTCAGTTAGTTAACTTGAAATAATGACACATTAAAAGCTTTATTTTCCAGTTACACAAGAATGCAAAGAAGAAAGTCAACTCAAATTAAAAATAAAAAGGTATGCCCATTTTTAAAGAAAGAAAAAGAAATACCCTAAATGTCTCATAGGAACAGGCATACCTCTTCAAGGAAAATGGCAAGTTCTCTGAAAGAACAGCCACTGTCTCTATATATTGCAGAACTAAGGAAGGAGACTGTGGATTGACCCTAAATACTGCAGTCCTTTTTAAGGAATTGCTTTGGATTTTTTTCATTGGTTGTATTTTAAAATAATTTTAAGATATTTTAGAATAGGAAATGTGATGATTGAGGCTATTTATAACTCATCTGTAAAATAAGACTATTTATAACTCATCTGTAAAATAAGACATGTGAGAAAAAAAAGTGAGACAGAGCACCATTTATTTGAGACAGAGCCTCAAGCTGTCACCCTGGATAGAGTGCCGTGGCATCACAGCTCACAGCTACCTCCAATTCCTGGGCTCAAGTGAGTCTCCTGCCTCCGCCTCCCAAGTAGCTGGGACTACAGACACCCGCCACAATGCCCGGACATTTTTTGGTTGCAGCTGTCATTGTTGTTTGGCGGGCCCAGGCTGGATTCAAACCTGCCAGCTCAGGTGTACGGGGCTGTTGCCTTAGCCTGTTGAGCCACAGGCGCCGAGCCAGACAGAGTACTATTTAAAAGTTAAAGTTACTCTAAGCTTCCTGAAACCTACTTTCAAAAGATAAAGAGTTCTTATCTTTTGTTTTCTAGTTAAAGGAACATATAAGTTACTTAGGAGAAACAAACTTGCTTATGTTATAGAATTCTAAGTCAAAGCTAAAATAAGGATTTGTATATAAATTCTTTTATTACTATCTAATTATGAAATGCGAGTTCCATAACAAAGCAATTGACTTGTTTGATAAAGCTTATGAATCTTTGGTCGTATCTAAATTAATCATTTTTCGGCTTAAGAGTATTAATTTCCTTTGTTTCTGGCCTCTTCTTGGCTGCATGCCCTGAGGTCAGTGGCCTCTTTCAGCCATGGCCTCTAGATGTACAAAATAACTATTCCAGTGGCTTCTTCAAGGAATTTTTGTAAAGATTAAATAAACGAAGTGATGCACCAAAAGCAAAATCCCTGACAAACAGCAGTTGCTCAGTACAGCTGAGCTGCCCATTCGTTACTGTCATTGCTCTCAACATCATCATTGCCATTTCTTCAACACCCCTGGGGATGAGCAATGCAACTCTCCATGTGGGAAGAGGGGGAAGTGGAGTCTGATTTCCATGCATTTAGCTACCCTGCTTATAATACCATTATATGTATTCAGCAATAACTAGAACATAAATTATTAAACCAGAGATAGAGCCTGACGACAAGTACGTTAGGTTTCACAATTCTGAAACTACCAGAGGAAAGCTGATTTACAATTCTTTTAATACCTCGTCCTTAAAAAAACATTTTATTCTATTTTCTCCTTTCTCTTCTGTCTTTTTGCAGTTTGTACATACAAAGATAATGGTAACTGGCTGGAGTAGAGAAAAAAAAAAAAGTAAATCAGAAAATAAGTATCAAGGATTGACCAGCCCTAAGTACTCTGGTTTGTCATTTGTCTCTTTTGCAGCTCTGAATTGTGTTTTTTCTTAAGGAAGAAGGAAAAAAATGCATGCAGAAAAATATCAAAACCATCTGGCTCTATCTTTAGGGTCTCTCTGGAGATTAGGGCTGAGATTTGATTTTTTTTTAAGTTACTAAGTCCTTCAAGTTTAGGAGTGAGGCTTTGGGATGCTATTAAATGAATGGTTCAAATTGTCTATGTAGCTTTTAAATTTGAAAAATTCTCTGACATTGTTCTTACCAAATCAGCCATAGAGGTATATGATATTTAGTTAAAACAAAAGACATGAATAGGGAATAAAATATTTTCTTTTCTCTAAATATTCAAATCTTCCTTTTGTACTTTTTCAGATGTTCATCCTTTTTAACTTTTTTTTTTTTGCAGATTTTGGCTGGGTTTGGGTTTGAACTTGCCACCTCAGGCATATGGGGCCGGCACCCTACTCACTGAGCCACAGGCACCGCCCAGATGTTCATCCTTTTTGTTGCTGAATTTGTATGTTATCTGTCACATTAGGCAAACGCATGTCATAAATGGTCAAAGTATAGATGGGAGTGTGGATTAAAAACAAATATAATGAAAGAATTAGATAGTCTGGGGGAAATCCTATACACTACTGCCTTATGGGTAAATAAAACAGTCGTAAACAACTGCCAAGATTGTTTTTTTTTACTGTTGTGGGAAGAGGAAAGCATTTTACAGTGGGCTGTGCTTAGATTTTCCAGCACATTGAGTTCTGCTCTCAAGGGTAAATGAGTGGAGAACATCGCCACAACCACCACATTAATCGCCCTGAGTCACCTTTCTTGGTTTTGCAAATGCCGTGGGTCATTGAGAGGCCCATGGTTTGTCCACACGAAGTAATGAGACTAGAATTGAACAAACTCTTGGCAGATGGATTTTTCAGTCTAGGATTTTGGACCCCAAACGGTTCTCATCTTGACAGTCTCTTGCCATGTCTAGTCGTCTGGTTTTGTTGTTGTTTGTTTATTTTGTTTTGTTTTGGTTTGGGTTTGTGCAGGAGATGATGGGTATCTCCCAGACAAACTCCAAATTGTTGTCTTCTAGCTATATTGGCCCACTCTGCTCACCTCCCACCATCTTTTGTACTTACTTCTGCTTTTTATAAAAACGTAGACACACCATATCTTCCCCTCAACTTGTTTTCCCAGAGGAGTTTCTTTGCTTTAACTTCCCTCCTCAGGAATACTCTTCTTTTGTAACAATTGACCTAAATTGCTCATTAAAACCAGAGAGGGAAAAACACCACCACCACAAAACCTAGCATGAAGAAAATTAAAAAAAAAAAAAGAAAAAGAAAAGAAAAAGAAAACAGCTAAAAATCAATCAAAAAAAGCAGTTTTGTTTTCCTGGAGTGAGAGGCTTGATTTTTAAATTAACAAAGTCCAGACAGAGAATATTTGGGGTCCTAACTTCCAGTAAATCAGTGATAAGAATAGCTAGTGTTTATTGAGAAGCTGTTCTGTCGAGTTGCTTCGTTCTACATTTCATATAACATATTTATGTGTCAGGAAATCTTTATAAGTTTCCATAAATTGAGGCATGCAGGTATTGTTGTATAAAAGAACCAGGATTTAAAGAGAAAGTCTAACTATGAAACCTATACTTAGAATTTGTCTATATTGCTTTTTGCTAGTCAACAAAAAAAGGTAAAAATAAAAGAAAACAATTATATTTCCATAGCAAAAGAATAGGAATGCTTAATGTAGCCTCTAGTGATACTAATGTTGATTAGATAAGGTCAATAAGTTTATTTTGTAAACATTTATGGGATACCTCATTAGGAGTATGAAGACTGGTAAGAGACATTCTCTGCTTTCAAAGTCCCTGATCTCCTGGGTTTGAACTACACATTTAAATAAATATTTAAGTAGTAATTCATGTCATTTCTGTGATGATATAAGAAGATTGATCATAATCCTTGGGGCGTGACACCTTGTTATCATCATTTTGCATGTATCTCATTTCACTTCATTCATGCATTCATTCATTCAGCCATTAATTTATTTCCCTCACTCTGCTTCCTTAATCCTGTTACTAAATCTGTTACTTAAGAAATTAACTTCCCATTGTTTGAGCAAGGACATAAGAATTAATCTGCATTTCTGCTAGATATTCCAAAAAGTTTTCAAGAACTGCTGGTAAAACTTAGGGTATTCAAATTTTATATACAGTATTTTCTTTGAGTAAATCTAAGTTTGTGTCTATTGGTTATACGTGTTGGTGATAGTCTCGTCATGCCAGTTCTTAGCCAACAGGAAAGGACCCGAGTGTCTTTATTTCATCCACGAATAATTAACCATGAGTTTTATTATTACAAAGGGCTTTGTGGGACATAAGATAAATTAAATGGTTGTCACAGTAGGATCAGCCAGAACTTAATGATTGAACTATGCGCTGTCTGAAAATGTTAGATTTCTGTCTGACCCTGAAAGAATTAGTGATCTTCAATCCAAATGGCATTTTGAACTCTGTGAAATCACAAGAAAAAATGCTGATTCTAAAGCTAATCTATCTTCTTATCTTGTATCTCTGTTTTCTAATAGCACTTGCTTTTCCCCTCTGTCTTAAGTTAATTCACTCTGATAAAAAAGCCCAGGGATTTCAGAATGACTGAGATAGAATGTTGACAACTGTAATGATGCTAATGATGATTTATGCTTGAATAAAAAATATTAGTCAAAGGCATTCTGGTGAATTTTGACATACTCGGTCTTTCATTATCAGGTGTCATATTTAAGCATATTTTAGGCAATTCTATCCAACAGTATGTTTTTGTCTCTCTTTTTCTTCCTTTTTATAGATTTCTGGGGTACAAGTGCAGTTTTGTTACATAGATGTAATGTGCAAGTCTGTCTGGGCTTTTAGTGTAACCATCACCCAAATTGTGTACATTGTACCTATGAAGGAATTTTCGTCTCACACACCCTTCCATCCTCTCACCCTTCTTTTCTTTTCTTTTCTTTTTTGCCATTTTTGGCCGGGGTGGGGTTTGAACCCACCACCTCTGGTACATGGGCCGGTGCCCTGCTGCTTTGAGCCACAGGCGCCGCCCGTCCTCTCACCCTTCTGAGTCACCCACATCTATCATTCCCCTCTCTGTGTCCATGCGGACACATCACTGGGCTGCCACTGACGTGGGAGAACAATCAGTATCGGACGTTCCGTTCCTGTGTTATTTCACTGTGGCCTTCAGTTCCTTCCGTGTTACTGCAAAAGACGTGATTTCATAAAAGGTTTCCTCTGTTATTTCACGTAAAAATAAAAACAAATTATTTTTATCCTAACAAAAATGGATTCACTGCCAACAAGATTTAGTCCCAATGTAAAAAATTAAGTCATTCTAAGACTATCGATTTTTCCCTTTCTGAATTCCCATCTAATTTATTACACAAACAAACATATCCCTAATAAATTTTAATTAGATGCTTAAAATTTTTGACATTTGATAAACATCAGGAAAAATATTCATGCTCATACTCCATAAGGCTATTTGATACTGAGGACTTTTTTAAACTTGATATTTAGAACAAGTAATATTTCCCTTGCAAAATGACAGGCTTGACACACTGGATCCAATGGACTAATGATTGGAGAGAGCTAATGGGCGGGGACTGTGAAGATCTCCTGTTGATAATTGGGTTAATCAAAGCTTGCCTTTTTGGTGTCCGATTAATTCTCTGGCACTATCAAATATGTTGTTGTTGTTGTTGTTTTAGTATGCAAAGATTTTGGTGTTGAAGTTGTTCTCCAGCACTTCTCAAAGTACTGCTGACAAAAAGAAAGCAAACAAAAACACAAAAAAATTCTAATTACAGAGACTTTCAAACATACACAAAAATAAAAACAGGAATCAATGAAATTTCAGGTCCCATCACCCACCATCAACACCATTAACCAGTAATGGCCAATCCTTGACCTTTCCTCTGTTTCTCATACTTGTTCTGACCCAGACATTGTATCATTTCATTAGCAAATTTTTTGGTATGTATCTCTGAAAGATGAGTTCCCCTTTATTTCCACCGTAATCACAATATGGATGTCACACCCAAAAAAGAAATAAATTATTAAAATCATGAAAGTTTCGGCTTGGGTTCAATTATCTTAAAATGTGTTGCACATTTTGACATGTTCTCCTAAGGTATGCTTATAGTTTCTACAAATTGCATTAAGATTTTTTTTCATTTTTTCTTAATGATAAAATGGCTTCATACCTGTATTCATTCTTTCTATCAAGAAGCATGCAATTTTTTTTTTTTTTTTTTGAGACAGAGCCTCAAGCTGTCACCCTGGATAGAGTGCTGTGGCATCACAGCTCACAGCAACCTCCAATTCCTGGGCTCAAGCAAGTCTCTTGCCTCCGCCTCCCAAGTAGCTGGGACGACAGGCACCCGCCACAACGCCCGGCCATTATTTGGTTGCAGCCATCATTGTTGTTTGGTGGGCCAGGGCTGGATTTGAACCCGCCAGTTCAAGTGTAAGTGGCTGGCACCTTACCCCGTTGAGCCACAGGCGCTGAGCCAAGAAGCATGAAATTTCTGCCTGTGATGTTAACAGCAGTTGATGTTCAATATCTCTCTAGATCTATTTGCTCTTTATTAGTCCAGTGGTTCTAATTCTTTATTACCTAAAATCCTTCTACCAAGAGAATTTATGGAATTAAATGTTTTATGTGTTTTAATTCATTTTAGTTCTTATTCTTATTAATGCCCAGATTGTCCCAATTTTGCTTAATGAAAGCCTCTTCATGTATTATTCTGAGTTCTTTTGACATGGATCTAGTGGTCGTTAACAACTTGTTTTTCGTCAGATGTTAAGACTGTCCAGAGACCTAGGCCTGAATCAACCATTTCTTCAATGATCCTAAATTCCATTTAGGAGGAAATAGTATTTATTTATTTATTTATCTTTTATTGTTTCAGTTTCATTGAGGGTACAAAATTAGGTTACACTGATTGCATTTATTAGGTAGAGTCCCTCTTCTAATTATGCCCCCCCCAAGAGACGTGCCATATACTGTAACTCCTATTCCCCTGCCTCCTTCCCTCTCCCCCGTCCCCCACCTTGAATTGGTTTGAGTTTTTCTGTTATATGAGTATGTATTAGATTGTCTACTGGCTTCATATTAGAGTTGGGGACTCTGGATTCTTGTAATCCTTTACTAAGAAAAATGTGTTCCAACTCCATCCAGGTTAACACAAGAGATGTAAAGTCTCCATCTTTTTTAGTGGCTAAATAGTATTCCATGGCGTACATAAACCACAGTTTGTAGATCCAAGGAAATGGTATTTAGAAGCTCACATCTGGGCACTAGGGTTGCACATTGCTCTTTGATCATTGTAAGTTATTTTAGTACATAAAATTTTAAAATATGTTTTTCTTTTTTCTTTACCACTTTATTTCTAAATGAATAATCATCTCTTTGTCCTCATGTACAAATCAGCTCTTTGTCCACATATGTGTTTGGCTTACGAGACCTGCTTAACCTGGCTTGGCACCTGTGGTTCAACGGGCTACGGCTTCAGCCACGTACACCTGAGCTGGAGGGTTCGAATCCAGCCCAGGCCTGCCAAACAACAAAGACAGCTGCAACCAAAAAATGACCAGGCGTTGTGGCGGGCGCCTGTGGTCCCAGCTACTTGGGAGGCGGAGGCAGGAGACTCGCTTGAGCCCAGGAATCGGAGGTTGCTGTGAGCTGTGATGCCACAGCAATCTATCCAGGGTGACAGCTTGAGGTTCTGTCTCAAAAAAAAAAAAAAAAAAGACTTGCTTAACCTAAGAAAGAGCTAAAGTAGCTTACATTTCACAGGGTCTTCACTGGCACACATGAAACACCTTTTAGTTATGAGCCAGTATCTCAAGCCACACTGAAACATTTTACAATAA
>CAUYON010031113.1:0-10500 GCA_963573935.1 Arctocebus calabarensis
CCCTGTGGTCCCAGCTACTTAGGAGGCGGAGGCAGGAGACTCGCTTGAGCCCAGGAATTGGAGGTTGCTGTGAGCTGTGATGCCACAGCACTCTATCCAGGGTGACAGCTTGAGGCTGTGTCTCAAAAAAAAAAAAAAAAAAAAAACAAAAAAAACCAAAAACAAAGCAATAAATACATCTTGCTGGATATTGTCTGGGCAACAGGTGATCTTCTGGGGTATGAGATGTTAATCATAATGCTGATACTGCTATACAAGATGGAGACTGGAGGCCTTGGCTGATTTCTCAAATCCTGCACGGTGGAGAGCCTAAATCTCTCTTCAGCCTACTTAAAAGATACTTTAAACTGCTAACCTTGGCTAAGCAGAAGCTTTCCCAGGAAAGCACTTGTCACTGGGATCACTCCTGAAGTGGCTGCCCGCTTACCCAGTGTGCCAAAACGGGTCTCACTCTTGCCCCTGAGGGCTAAGGCATTTCAGTCCCCGCCTTTAGGCTGCCCAATCACTAGATTACTCGCTCCTGCCCCTTCCTTGCTCTGTGACCCTGAGGGCGGAGCTTGCCAGAGCAGTTCTCCCACAATGGCTCTGCGCTGCCCACAGCTAAACACCATTAGCTCACTCTGACTCAGCAGCTCAGGCTGGGGCCCTAGACAATGCTTAAAGTCTGCCACACTCTTGCCCAAGTTCTCCCAAGGTAGTGCAACTGAGTGCCAAGTTCAAAAAAACCAAAACAGCTCACAGGTAAGGCCTTTCCAGTTTGCAATCTCACTGCTGCTGTACTTACAGCTGTTGGCCGGATTAGACTGAACGAACACACGCAAACACTTGCCCGTCCTCCACTGCTTTTGTCCTCCTCATGGGGTCCAGAAGACTCTCACTGACTCCCTGTGTCCCCAAAGAGGTATTTCTGGGCAGATCCCACCAGCCAGAGATGCCTAGAGTCCTCCCTCCCGAGTCTCACCATGCCCAGTTGTAAGGAAGCTGTTACTGGGTCGCCATCTTGTTCCTCCCCAGGACTCAAGCTACTCTGAAGCTGCTACCAATGTGCTAGTCACAATAGCACTTGTGGCTATTTAAAATGATACTACCATTGAGTAAAATTAGAAATTTAGTTCTTCAAGCCACATTTCAAATGCTTAGTAGGCACACGTGACCACTGGCTACTCCCACTGGGAGAGCAAGATCTAGAACTTTCTATCTTGGCAGTAAGTTCTATTGAATGGTGCTCTAAAGCTGATGATCTTATTTTCATTATTTAACTCCTTTTAAAACTCTGTCAACAGAGATTTGTATGAGTTCTGAAAAAAAGCATGCTTAAACTAAGACCAAGTTAAATGGTATTTAAAAATGTGTTGCCTTTTACTCTCACAACTGCCATTTGTTTATAGTGCAGACCCTGTCACATTGCAATGAACATCAAATCCTGGAGACTTGAGGCCTTTTCCTTGGGTCATAAGCAATGGTTTTCTTCCCATGGCATGTAAAAGGATCTTGGTGGAACCTTCTAGGAGACATGAATGTACACTTGCTCTCAGAGGTCAGGGTAGGGGGTCTGTCAGCTCTCAGGCCATACTGGGTTCTGGCAAGACATTGTCTGAAGTGGGTCAGGGGAGGTCAGGCCGAGAGTCTGGGGACACTGGAATCCTTGAGGATGAGAAGGCACATCTATGAAAGGAGTTAGTCCAAGAGGATGATCCAGCAGTTAGTCCAAGCAGTTAGTCCAGCAGTTAGTCCAAGAGGATGATCAGGGATTACCTGCTGGGGAGCAGGACTGTCTACCTAATCAGCCTATGATCATCTGTTTGCCCTGATTTGTGTCAGCCTACTGTGTGCAGGCCACAGGCTGAAGGGGCCAGGCTGGTGGTCAGAAGACACTTGGAAACCACTAGTCTTCTTGGGCATCGGTGATCCAAGCTACTGGAAATCCTGGGAACACTTGGAGATCTACCCTGGGCTGTGGAGTGGGAGATTTTATGAATCTCTGTGGTATAACCCCAAACTACCTGACAGGATATTCTTAAAATTCTGTCCCATAAGTCTGCTGCCTCTGGTTGTGTTCTCACCACAGTTTGGAAGTGGGTGACTTGCCACCCACCAATCTTCCACCAATCATTCATGTTCTTACAAAATTTAAATTTCTCTTTTGACCATTTGACCATAGATTTTCTACTCTTTAATCTTTTTCTTATTTACCATTTTTTACTTCTTTACTATGGCTTCCTCTTTTGGCTACTCTATTTTTACATCACGGTTTTGCCCAATCATTGGCTTGCCGGTGTTTCTGAGCTTGCAATGAACACTAACCTGGGCCACGACCTCCACCCAGCGTGCCCAGTGTTGGCCACATGACCCTGGACATTAGTTACCTCCCCTTCAAAATTAGGATGTTGAAATAGTTCACCAATCAAATTAGTCAGTTTAAGGATAAGAACTTTATTCCACTATATAAAATATGTTACTAGAGCAAATAATTAATTTATTAATATGTGAAAGATACTGTACAGCATATATGGATTAATAAAAAGCTAGTGTACTGATGATTATCTATTCATTACTGAATAGCTGTCAAATTAGAATATTCTCTATCAAATTTTAAATTTGATAACTGACAAGATGAAGCATCCAACTTGGAAAGATTGTGGCGTGTGTGAAGAGTGAATTTTAGTTATGCAGAAATGTAATGTAGATTAAGGTACAGAAACGATTATTATGGACACCTGGCTTGGCGTCAGGCCACCTCTGGGCATAACTGAGCACGTGCAGTGGGGAGCCAGTGCTACTGCAGCTTTCCAAGTGTCTTCTTCTGGGGGTTTCATCAGACTGATGATGGGGAGCTTCTCTCTGGAGCTGAGGGCCATCTCCACTCCAGAGGAGACTCAGAGATGGGTCCTCAGATAGGCATTACTTTTTCTTTTTCGCCTTTTTCCCTTTTTTATCTTTCTTTTTCCCTTTATCCTTTGATTTTTCTGGTCCGCCTCCCATTAATGCCAAGGCTCGCTTTTTACCCAGAGGGGTTTTGGCATACCAGTTCTAAAAGAAAACACAAGTTCAGGAAAAGATCAGAAGAACACGAATTCACTGGAATACTCTTAACAATAAAGAAAAAAATGTCAGTTAATACCTGTTAACTGCGTATTATGTGCCAGTCACTATTAATTATTTTTCATTTGCAAAAGAGGGTGATTATGAAGCCTAGGTGAATGATAGTGGCTGGTACATAATGAGCAGTCAGTCAGTATTAGCTGACATTTTTATAATTTGTATCCTTACTATCGTCAAATACTTTCTCCATCATCTCTACGGAGGAGTGTAGAATGTGCTTGGAGAATCTGCAAGATCTTAGTCTGATACATTGTCAGGAGCACTATTAGGTAAAATTTCTCAGAGCTTTCCTCATCACAAGCAACTACAGTGATGGTATCATGTTATTCAAGGGTGTGATGGTGTCACTCCATCCATCCATCTGCTAAATAAATGTGTCCCTAATTGAGCTTACAGAATGTCTACTTGGGGCCAGGTGTGGTGCTGAGTACTAGGAGTGAGATGGAAGCAGATGGGGAAAGGGTAGTGCTGAGAAAATTATTCATTTTCTTAAACATGAATCAAGGGGCAAGACACACCAAGAACGGGTATGCAAAACATGTACATTCTCATCCCAGGTCGTAAAATGATAGTATTTCTCTTGAACAGTATAATCACACCTATAATGCTATAATGGGAAAACTTCTAGAGATTACCTTGGAAAGTTAAAAACTCAACTAAGAGAAAGAATAGGTTTGAATATCCTTTTTTTTTTGAGACAGAGCCGTAAGCTGTTGCCCTGGGGAGAGTGCTGTGGCATCACAGCTCACAGCAACCTCCAACTCCCGGGCTTAAGTGATTCTCTTGCCTCAGCCCCTAAAGTAGCTGGAACTATAGGTGTCTGCCACAATGGCTATTTTTTTGGTTGTAGTTGTCGTTGTTTGGCAGGCTCGGAACCCACAAGCTCTGGCGTATGTGGCTGGTGCCTTAGCCGCTTGAGCTACAGGCACTGAGCTGGTTTTAACATCCTAAATCTAAATCCTCAAATAAGGAGAAAAGTTAATATTTTAGAAAGAAAAAAGTTGGGAATTTCAGAAAAAACATGTAATACATCATTTGAAGAGGAAAAATATTTGCAATTATGCTGAATAAGATTTAAATAGTTAATAAGAATATTAATTCAGATATTTAGCAAAAACTCAGCTGGAGTTAAAAATACTTTTTTCAGTTTTGATAGAGAAGGGGCTAGCAGAATATAGCTGATGGGCCAAATTTGGCTTGTTGCCTTTTTTTGCAAAGAAAGTTTTATTGGAACCCAGGCATACTTCTTCATATATGTTTTGTGTATGCAGGCTTTTGTATCATGGTGCAGAGTTGAATAGTTGTGAGAGAGACTGCATGACTTTCAAAACCTGAAATATTCACGATTTGGACCTTTATGGTAACAGTTTTCCAACCCCTGTCTTAGACCATTATTGCTGGAATCATTATTATGGCTAATTTCCACTTCCACTGAAGCATTAGGGGAAAACCAGGACAAAGCCATAGTTTATAGACTTGGTAGGAAAATGATATGTTGTGTGGAGCAATGTTTTTCATCTTGAGCAAGCTCCCAGAGGTCAGAGGCTTGACTGAGAACCTCAACCCTGTCTCTGGTGATTGCACCACCAATGCTATGGCAGCCTTTAATTGAATGGATGTCATTTTCTTCTCTTGCCTTTGGCCTTGGTCAAGGAAACTATGTTCAGAAAGAGGACACCACTGAATTTATCTTGATTTAACGAAGAGCAGCTGAAGTTTGAGGAGGGTGTGCTGGTTTGGCATTAAGGCCGAGGGCTCCACCTGCGATTGTGTCTTGGGCCACCTTTGTAAATGAAGAAGTATGTGACTCTCATCAACTTCGTGTTCTCTCATAAAAGAGGGAGCTGGAAGAGATGATTCTCAAAGTTTCCTCCAGGTTTAGAAAGTTCTGTGACTAGGGCGGTGCCTGTGGCTCAGTGAGTAGGCCATTGGCCCCATACACCAAGGGTGGTGGGTTCAAACCCCGCCCCGGCCAAACTGCAACAACAACAACAACAACAAAAAATAGCCGGGCGTTGTGGCAGGTGCCTGTAGTCCTAGCTACTCGGGAGGCTGAGGCAAGAGAATCGCCTAAGCCTAAGAGCTGGAGGTTGCTGTGAGCTGTGATGCCACGGCACTCTTCTGAGGGTGACAAACTGAGACTCTGTCTCTAAAAAAAAAGAAAGTTCTGTGAATATCTCAGAATGTATTCAGACATCGGAAAACTAAATTTTGGTGAGTTCCCTGTGGTTTCCTATGGCAAGTGAACTGAAAACGGAGAAGTGCAGTGTATTGTGGCAAATATGGGACAAAAACAGCAGGGGCTTGAAATATGCCATTTAGGGAATGGTTTCATCTTCCAGCACTCGTTCCCTGACATGGAATCTGAAGGCGAGGCTGTGACCCAGTGGTTTGGAGCTGCTGCTCAGTTCTGCAATTTGGCTGTTAGTTTCTAAGGTCACAAATCATGATCCTCCTAAAACATGGCAGACACATGCTTTACTGCCACAGCTCAAAAGGTTTTAAAATCCAAAATAAGCAAGCTTCAAATGTCATCTTCCATGGCGGAGTTCAAATTCATGACCCCCAGGAGGCCGGAGGGGGAGGGGACGTGCTGTGGGTTTGCTGCGGGGTTTGGCCATGGAGGCGTGGGCTTACCTTCAGGGTCTCTTCTTCCTCTCTGAACACTGGATTTATGCCGGTTATCACCAAGGTGAACTCGGCCGCCGTGAGTGGCCTGTGAGCTTGCTGCCGGAGTCGCCTATCTGTGAGCACCTCCTTAACCACCTCCACTATGTGTCTCTGGGTAAAGCCATCGGTGATCTTGGCCAGACAGCTGACGTTCAGGGTGTTGGTAAGGATTCCTCCATTGCGCTGGATGATTTGCTTCCATAACACTGTTGTATCCAAAGTGGCAGAAAAGACACAGAGCACAAGGGTTAGCACAGGGAAAGAGTTGTCGGCCAGGGACAGAGTGCACCACATCAGGAAGCCACCCAGAGGGAATTTACGCCAATTTCTCTGTTGTTCAAATGAGCAGAAAGCTGAATAACTGTTTTCCTGTGGGGGTTTCAACCGGAAGACACACAGATGACCCCAAGACCTGCAGATCAACAAATTGCCCCCAAATTAACAAGGACAGTGTTAAACCACAGTCAGGATCTTAACACGGTACCTGGAAAGATGTTCACAGTCTTCTAATGTCAGAAATCACACAGGGTGTGTATGGGATCTTTGCTCATCGGGATGCTATATTTCCCAAAGAAGTTTGCAAAGTAGTTTAACTTAATATCATATTTTAATTATGAAGTTCATTTCTTACCTAATTTTTACATCCCCGAGCTAGAATGTAGATTCCAGTTCCCACTGGCTGCACCCAAGCTCAGTGCTTTTGGGTTTGGGACCCCGTGTTACACATTGTATTAAATAGAGCAATTTGACCCTCTCTGTCCCTCGACAAGTGCAAACACGAATTGGTTAACTAAAGCCCACCAGGCAGGTCTAGGGCGGTTCTCTGGGTCTGTGGGACCTGGGTGAGGAGAGATTTTGATTAGAACACAGATGTTGGGGAAATGAATTATGAATAACTCTTGATTCTTTATTTTAGAGATAGGATTGACTCGTACAATATTTAAAATAACATTACATTTGAAGAACTGTATCCCTTCTCTAAAGAGAGCTTCTATAGTGAGAATGTCGAGGGAAATATGGGATTGGCTGTAACATAATTCCCAGGATCCAGACAGTGAGGAGGGGGAAGGGCACTCCTGGGACCACCTGTCTCCACACCAGAGTCGATCTCAGCACTGGGGCCTTCTGCTCCAGCATCTCTCACACATTTTGACCTTACTTGAGGCATATTTGAAACAGTTTTTAAAAAGTGGCCATTACTATTTGATCCGAGTGTTACCAGGTCTGGGAAAAGGTCCCAGACCTGCTAAGTGACTACATCAACCATATACGCAGACCCAGAAATGGGGATGAGATGAAAAGATGACAGATAAAATGGCCCACAGCAGAGAGCCTGCCTTTTGGGCAGTGAGCCAATAGGATAGCTATTGGGCATGGCCATGAGCTATCCTACTGGCTCACTGCCACTGTCCTCTTTGGTCAGGATTCTTGTCTTTGTAGGGAGCTGAGCTGCTGGGAGGGTAAATTGTGCCAAAGGCCTGCCAGTTGCTCTGCGCTGTGGGAGACGAGGCACCAAGAGATGGGAGATGGGCAGGGACACCAACAAGGCTCCCAGGGACCCTAAACTGGCCTAAACCATCACCTGCCCCCTGGATCTACTCTGCTGCTTCCTTGGCAAGTTTGTTTAAGCTTGAGCCCACACTGGTCTTATTTGTAAAGTAGGACAAGGGTTTACTGCTTGGTGCTGTGGTGACCGGGAGAATGCCACCCAGCCTATGTGGCGACTTTGTGCTCGGCACCCACAGTCCTGTTGTCGCTGCAGTGAGTACTACGATTATTCCTCATTCCTTTCTCTGCAGGAGCTTCCTAGCCCTCATTGCAGCATCAACTATAAAAGATAACAAAAAATAAACTGTAGACGATTTTCAAGCATGTCTGTGTAAAGATAAATTGGAACGAACAAGGATCACCCTTACCTAAATGCACCTGGTGTGGAGTCAGAAATCAGAAAATCTAACTGTGGAAAAAATGACAACAATGACCAGATAGCACCATCACTGAGAACTGGCATGTCGCCTGTCCAAATTTACAACATCCAAAAGGTACCAGCAGGGCTGAGTGCTGAGTCTGGAGGCTGAGATGGGAGCATGTGTTACAGGAGAGTCACAGGTGAAGCCCTTGATGCTGTAAACTCAGGACAGCTGCTGTCCTGGTCCGGCGGGGACTAAATTCCTACCTGCGGAACCATCAATGGGCTAGTGGTGAAGGAAATCACTCAGGGTGTGTATGGGATCTCTGCTCATCAGGATGTTATGTTTCTCAAAGAATCTTGTGAAGTAGTTTAACTTATTATCATATTTTAATTATGAAGTTCATTTCTTACCTAATTTTTACATCCAGAACTAGAATGCAGATTCTAGAAACAGAATGACCTCTCTCCTTGCCTCCCTGTTCAGCTGCAACAATCACAGTCTTGCAAGTTTCGTGCGCTAATCACCCAACTTCCCCACAGGGCAGTCTCCTCAAGTCAAGGCTCACTCGTGAGGCGGCACGGTTACTCTGGTACGGCGTGTACATGACTTCTAAGATGCATGGTGCTTGGTATTCATGTACGATTCCGGCTGAGATTCCTCCAAATATACAAGTCATTGATGACTTTCCAAAGATCACCATTTCTTTTTCTTTTTTTTTTCTTTTTGAGACAGAGTCTCACTATGTCGTCCTTGGTAGAGTGCCATGGCGTCACAGGTCATAGCAACCTCAAACTCTTTGGCTTACGTGATTCTCTTGCCTCAGCCTCCCAAGTGGCTGGGACTACAGGCCCCTGCTACAATGCCCAGCTACTTTTTGTTGTAGTTGTCATTGTTGTTTAGCTGGACCGGGCTGGGTTCAAACCTGCCACCCTCAGTGCATGAGGCCGGTGCCATAACCACTGTGCTACAGGCGCCCAGCCAAGTTTGCCATTTCTTAACAGAGGCGCAGTGAGAGAGCTTGGCCAGGCAGTCCCAGCTCTGGTGGGACAGTCATCCCGAGTACAAGAGGATGGGAACGAGAACCAGTTGACTCTCTTCTCATGGTGACAGCCCCTACTATGAACCTTTCAAAGATGAGCTTCTGTTGCTTTCGCAAAGCCACCCACTCATGGGCTTCTGTCACTCGGGGAGCTGCGCAGAGACCCACAGGTGGGCAGTGCACACGCGCAGCAGTCTTGGGGGCTGGCAATGGCTGTTGATGAGGATCGAGGCCAGGGACCCCGGAGTCTTGAGGCAGCGAGGGTCTCAGGGCTGAGCGCTGTGTTTACTTCTTGGATGCAACAGACTCCTCATTTCCTCATTTCTTCAGACTCATCTATGCTCACTTTCCCTTCTTTGGACGATAAATAAAGTCTTTAGTTTTCCTTCAACTGCCTTTGACATTCCCAATTGATTTCATCCTGGCTTGGGCTCAAGATGGCATAATATCTCAAAGTTAATTTTTATTTGGGACTTTATAAAAGCCGGAGAGGTGAATAATGTGCTGTGGGTGCCTTCCTGACCCCCTGAACCCTGAAATTCTAGGTTAAATCTGAAGACAAAACCTGGACTCATCTGAGCGAACACTGGGTCTGACCAGTTTTGGGGGAGTGCTGATGAACTGGGTCATTAGTGGAGGGACTTCAGGGAAGTGAGACAAGAGGGGGAAGCAGGAGGAATGCGGAGGGAAGGAACCCTGAGGGATTTCTGGGGCCCAGACCCGGCACTCATCACCTGGGGGTGGGTTTTCTCTGCAGAGACACTGGATTTGGGGTGAGGACGGAGACGCTGCCTTATGTTTGGTGAGCCTTACGGACGTCCTTGGCTGATCCCCTCCTTGCTTCTCAGCACAGGCACTTGCCCACACTGCCCGCAGGAGCCTGGACAAGGGACCCAGCACGCGCCCGCACACACTGGGCATCCTGCCGCGGGCAGACAGGTGGCCAGGTGGTGGTGCACGTTATGAATTTGTAGCCTGTACTTTACGGGCTGGAAGAGACTATTTTCGATCATGGCAAAGACAGCAACAGTCTTTCTTTAAGATGGATGCCCTGGCCACTGTGGCTGTGAGAACCTCAAGGTGACTGCAGGAAAGGTTGGACAGTGTTTATGATGCTGGCAGGAATAGCGGCCTGCACAGATCAATCACCAGGGAAGAAATATGTAAGGAGTGTGGCTGAGTGGACAGGCCCCAGAGGAGTGTGGCGTGCAGGCTGATCAGCTGCCCACAGGGGAGGGGACACCCTCCCTCCTGCTGCTCCCGTGACAATGCTGTGAGGAGATTCCGGGGGAGTCTGTAACGTGATCGGAATCTCAGGGAATCTTGGAATTTGATCACAAGAGCAGACTGCAGGGGCTATGCATCCAGGGTTCTTGTTTAAATGGCCTAGTTTTGTCAAAAAATAGAAACCGTTTAATCCAAAATCAAGAATAACGCTCTAGCCCCTTCAAACTAATACCCTAAACATACTCCATTAAGATGGCTTAAAAAAATTATATATATATGGAATATCCCCCACCCACCCCCCAAAAAAAGAGAGAGAGAGAAAAGAAAATAACGAAGAGCACGTGACGGGAGAGAGGGTCAGCTTTGATACAGCCGGGAGTGCGGACGGCCCAGAACTGACGGCAGAGACGGGCTGAGACTGCTGTGCCCCGCTCCCCCGTCTCTGCTCCTGTCTCTGCCTCTGTCTCTGCTCCCCGTCTCTGCTCCTGTCTCTGCCTCTGTCTCTGCTCCCCGTCTCTGCCTCTGTCTCTGCTCCCCCGTCTCTGCTCC